>JAPMOQ010050078.1:33261-54747 GCA_026543055.1 Argiope trifasciata
GTTCAAAATGACGAGGTCCGTCCCAAAATAGCCCTTGTGTTGCTTTAAAACGGGACGTGAAAATAACTAAACTAAACTCCTATAAATTTCCACATTTATATAGCCTTAAATTTTTATTGATATTTTTTTCAGAATTATTATTATTATTATTATCATATTCCATATTTAAAACTTGTGAAAAAAAATGCCAAAAAGATATCAAAGATGTGCTTTGCGCAATTCCCTAAAATCTATATTTAAAAAAATGAATGTTTGTCTGCATGTCTCTTATGCCTTCCTATACCGTTCATCCAATTGCGATGACACTTGGCCAGCTTATTGCTTACACCTAAGGGATGTTTACAGGCATAATGCAACTATCTAAAATTTAAAAAAATTGAATCTCAACAGCATCTGTTACCAAGAATTAATCTCCATATAACTCGGACAGGAGACAATAGATTATGTATTGGGTTGTTCGGAAAGTGATTTCGTTTTTTTTTGTCAAAATGAAAAGAAATTTTCGTTTAATGAATAAATTATTTATTAAATTATAAAATTTCCATTCTGGTCTAATACTTTTTGCCATATTTTTGGTAGTAACATGATTACACGCTCATAAAAGTTTTGGTCTTTGCTGTAAAAAAAACTGATCGAGGTGGTTTTTGGCCTCCTCATTTGAAGGAAAAATTTTGCAAATCAGTTCTGGTACTGATGTACTGTTAACACATCTTCTCCACACATATTGGCTAATTTATTTCTGGCTTGACAGCATTTTTACTTTTTATATAGCAAAAAAGAAAAAAATGACGAAAATGCTGTTTATTGCTCTCCATATTTAAAAGGGCACCATCCAAAAACTACTGCGAAGAATCAGCTGCACTTTTTCACACTCAAGCCTTGCTATATCAGCTCTTAAAACATAAAATGATTTTGCGGTTTAAGTATGAAATTGGGTGCGAAAAATACAATTAAATCCTCTGTCGGGAAAAAACGAAATTACTTTCCGAACAACCTAATATAAATGCTAAATCCAAATAAAAGATTAATCCATGCAAGCCATTCTCAGAGGTAAAAACTTTATTACAGATTACACGAGTAAGTTTTGGGGAGGCCAACACTAGGGTTTTATATTTTAATTAAACTTTAGTGTTTTTCACAGTAACTACTAACAATATTATTGTACAAACAATTTTTCACCATTTTAATTTTCAAAAATTATCTTTTCGACTAAATTAATGATTTTATGGTAAAAATAGGTCTTCTATGTTGGATCAATTTTAAAGCAAAATATTTTAATCACTCTTAAATTATACTTGAGAATTCTGAACGAAGATGAAACGAATCACGGGATGCAATAAATAATTCTTTTTGTCACTATTCTAAAAAACACCAAGCTTTACAATTCTAAAAGAATATACAAATCTAATACATAAAAAATGAATATTTGTTCGTATTTTATATACCGTCGTACCGTTCATCCTATTTCAATAAAACATTGCCATATTATTGATCGATTGCACTTAATATTATTTTTTTTTGGTAGCAGCAACGAGGCCAGGTACCAGCTAGTTATGTATAAAACACGAAACAATGTGCCAAAACATGCAATGTGCTATTTATTATGTGTTAGATAATAAGGCCCTTCTACATGTTGCGAAGGCTTTCATGCCAAATAATGAGCTATTCTTCTTATTTTTATTTATTTATTTTGCTTTCTGTTTTTGCATTTATCAGTTTAAATTTAATTGAGAATATATATTTTTAGTATCATAGTTAGAAAGTTCTTATTCTTGATTGATATTTTGTATTAAAATCCAATGATTTCTATTTTTTATTATTTATATATAGATTTAAGATATAATTAAAAAGGCCGTGGTAGCTTGGTTGGTAGAGTGTCAATTTCGTAACCAAAAGTCGCGTGTTTTGTCCTCGTCTCGGCCAAAAACCGTCGTGTTGGCTAATGGCAGTTGGGACACGTTAAATATGTCGAGACTGCAAAGTCCTCCAAGTTCTCATAACAAAATGATACCTCTGGGGGGACTGAATCAGGGATGAGTCGGTCTCTGATTTGGATCTAAATTCTGACTTGCGGATGGATGGATGAATGAGTATATGAATGAGTTCGACCGCCCCCTAAAAAGGGTTGTGTCGTGTGTGTGAGCTACAACTCAGACTTCTGCCCTCTGGGTGCTCAGGGGTCTTTACCCTCAGAAGCTACTGCACCCCCTTTCCGTGAAAAACACGGGCACGACAATATATATATATATAATTAATTTTCTTAATAAATATACCATAAACTGTATTTTTAATTTTTTTAATGTTTCAAATCACCTAAAATTTAAATAAAAATGTTTATTAACCTAACATATTTATCATTTCTGCTATTTTTATTTTTTAAAAAAAACTTATTTTACAGAGACTTCTCTAGACAGGCGATGTCCTCAAACGAGTACACTGGTGGACGGAGGGATATTTAAAAATATAACAGAATCTATGCCTACACACTCTATTAATCACACTACTTGGGTTTTTTCCCACTGTACTTCAAAAATTTCAATGACTCGCCTCTGAAAGGGTTAACTCAAAAATACAAGAAATACTAGGGCAAGATATTCGTTTGTTTGTTTAGAGACTACTCGCTTGTATGCGAACACGAAGGATTATGAAGGGTTTAATGTTGAATGATAATTATAGATCGTTCCTGTTTCCAAACTTTGGATAAATAATTTCGGAGGAAATAAAAGATTAATATAATGCAAGTTATTAGTTAAAGAATCCACGATTATCCACATTAAATTTGAATTGAGCGTCGATCATATAGTATTCTGAAGTATATATATAATAAGCAGAATATATAGCATAGTCGCTTTGTCGCATATAATGACGCTTTGATTCGATTGTAAAAAATATGCTACGCCTACTGTCCATAAAAGGGGTTTTACACGAAAGCTCACGATGGTGATTTGACTGTTTGTCAGCGGAACTTTTAAAATTTTTAAAAGAAAGTTGGATATATCAATTTGAACAATTAATGCGTAAATCCTAATATCTTAAATGCAATCTCGTGAAGATATCATTCAACAAAAATAATACAGGCATCTTTAAAAAAGCATAATTTTGTTTTGAGAATATAACATTATTTCAAGTAAATTGTTTTGCTACGCATCAGTATAACAAGACGAATAAATGACATATTTTAAATAACATTATTTATTACAACCCAAAAATGTAACAAATACAATTGCCTTTTTCTTCCTAGCAACTGATAACCTCTTGAAAAACAAACAAAAGTGGAGAATGTTGTTAATTTAGGTCTAATTTAATTGTATTAACTTCCCGTACGGATATACGCTTCAGGATACGTTTATACTGCGAAAATGGGGATAAAAAGATGAAAAAGGGACATATTTACATGTAAAAAATATGCTGAATTAGGAAGCGTAAAATTTGCAGGTAGCCCTTAGTATTGTTGGAAAGAGATACTAATTCACAATGAAACAATAGAGTGTCCTATAAGTATTTTTCTTATTTTTAATACGAAATGAATACACAATATTTACTGTTTAAGATTTACTAATTTCATTATGAAACATCCTTTTGCTATATTATCTTCTTCTATCTCTCAGGAAGTCGTATTATGCCTCTTTTCCAAAATTGCTATGTAATGGAAAAGAAATAGTCTTCGAATAGTACCTTTATTTCGTTGGTGGATCTAAAGTGCTTGCAGCGAAGATAATTTTTTAAGAACATAAAGGTGTAATTCTCAGATTGTGCGAACTGGCAAGTATGCAGGATCCCAATGAAACTGTAAGAACTTCTTTCTAGGGTTACGGTAGCCTGGTTGATAGAGCGTCAGTCTCGTAACCGAAAGGTAATGAGTCCTGTCCTCGTCACAACCAAAGACCGCCGTGTTGGCTAATGGTAGTTGAGGCACGTTAAATATATCGTGACTGCAAACTCCTCCAAGTTCCCATAATAAACAAAACCTCTGGGGGTACTGAATCAGGGATGAGTCGGTCTCTGATTTGGATCTAAATTCTTACTTGATGATGGATGAATGAGTGTATGAATGAGTTCAACCTCCCCATAAAAAGGGTTGTGTCGTGTGTGTTCGAACAAAGTCGTACTTTCACCCTAAGGGTGCTTGTTAACAACGAAAGTCGCCCACTTTTGCCTTAATTCAAAAGAGCTCCGCTCATTCGGGCTTCGTATAACCAAGTGACATTAGACCCACCACTTCTTTCTTACGACTAATGCTGTATGTAGTATCGCGTTATTATGATGAAAAACAATGCCACGTCGGTTCATCAATTTTGGCCGAGGGGGGGGGGTTGGTTCGATAGCTTTTAAATGATCCAGTTTCACTTAATTTATTGTTTCACCTTGAATAAGGAGCTCGTAAAAATTACGCCTTTCCAATCCCGCCAAATAAACAAACAAAATTGGGGGAAGAGGGTTTGGTCCCAGATTTATGACAGTTGAAGGCCTAGTCAATGGTTTGACAGATGTCCAAAAAAAGGAAGAGTCACTTTCGACTTTATTCCTAATCCGGAAATTAAAATAGGAAGATACCATCCACTTATAATCCAAATAATATCGGGACACGGGAGATTTCCTGCATATTTCCAAAGATTTGGAAGAACGCAAGAAAATAAATGCATTTGTGGAGAAATCGATACGGTTTACCACTATTTAATGGAATATATGGAGATCTCAGAGTTAAGGAAGGACCAGAAGATTGTCAATAATGATTTAAATACAGTACTGATGGTGCCAGGTAATCTTAAAACCCAGAAGGATATGATGTTAAAGATTGATAGTTTCATTCCAACTTTTGAGAGAGCACAGATGGGGAGAAAGACAGCTATTTACTACCCCGAAAGGAATGTTAGTTTGACTGTTTGGTCAAAGTAAGGTTGGACAATACTCATTCAGCAGTCGACCACAACAAATCCTGTCGATACTGCTACGTTCAGTGGTGGCGGGGTGGTCGGCTGTATGCAAGAAGTTAAAGGTCTAGTGTCATTACACCAAGCGCGTTTTCTAGGCACATTTTCATATAAAATCCGTCTCAGGTGTCAAGCCTCTTTAATTTCGTAAATATCGACTTTTTCTACCCGTGTTTAATGCTGTGGATGAAAGTCTTAAAAGAGACTGTGGCACAAATGAAACGTACTGTAAAAGAGTCCTGGTACGACTGAAACTGATGACATAGACGACTAATAGATAAGTCTGCATGTTTAAACAAGCAGAGCCAGATGAGACTATTAGTAACTTGATGAGAAAGAAATTTTTGGGACATCCTAATAGCTTTAGATCAGTTTTTTTATTTACTCTAAAAGATCTATGCATTAAATTATGAGAAATACATAGAAAATTTCTGTTCTTAAATTATGGTAAATCACTTTTTTTTATAAAATAGTAATATTGTTATTGAAATTTGTATACCATTTTGTGATTAATATCAGTCTATTACCCCAGTCACATTTAACAATACTATGTAAAATATTATTCGTATCATTCCGGAAAGGCTTTTTTTGCCATCTGAATTAGCCATATAAGCACTCAATAAGCAGTTTTCCTCTAAAACAGTGCAGTCAATAACTGCATAGTACCCACATACGCGTATCTGTATGTGTGTGTGAGAGAGAAGGTTAACTGAATGAAAAAGTATCTACTGGAACGAAAATCAAAGTTAAGAAAAATGACGTAGAATTCCATGCTTCTCTCATCCTTCTTCGTCACACTCCTTAGCAAAGTAGAATCACCGAAAACTCTCTATTAGTATTAATCACCGAAAACTCTCTGGTAGTCTCTATTGCTTCCTGAGGATTATACCTCGTTAAGTTTACTGAAACGAACAGTACTTAAGATATTGTCCCATTGCTTCAGACAATTTAAGCAACTGTTTGGGATATAGTCTGAACAATAACGGAGAGAGAAAAAATTATTTTAAGCTTCATCGTTAAAATATAATTTCATGAATAATAAATATAAATTTTCATTTCCACTCTAAAATTATATAATAATATATTTGATACTTATTTTAAAACTGCATAAGAATTATTATTTTTTTATTAGAATATTCAATTCATGAATCTGAATATAAATATTCTTTTTCTTATTTTAAAGCACATAGTGTAATTTCCTGAAAATCAGAAAGATCAGTTCGTATATTCTCTACTAATACCCAAAGAATCTTCAAATAATCTCTACTAATACCCAAAGATTCTTCATATATTCTCTACTAATAAAAATGCGTATGCATGTCTTGTGACTTTATAGGAAAGACAATTAGAACTACCCAACTTGGCACATATATACTTTAGAGCTCAGGAATATGCATCTAGGAAGGATTTTTTGGAAATTTCAATTAATTAAAAATTAACCGAAATGTTGACATTTCTTCGCGGTAACTTCCGAAACTATTACAGAAGAAAAATAAATTTTCATGGCATTTTAAAATTCTATGAAACCAAATATGCTATAAAACCAAATATTTTACCATATCATCTTTTTATATTTTTGATTACTTTTTTTAAAAAAATATTTTAAGCTTGTTTTGCAATAATATATCAAACTGTTCACGTTGTTCAAACTAATTTTTCATTTTGCCTTTTTTCTATTATTGTGATCAAAATATGAAGAGTCGCTTATTTCTCCATTTTAAATTTCCGTATAAGGTATGTTTTAAATATTTTTTTTAAATATTATTTCACACCTAAAATTAAGGTGTTTAAGTTCAGAATCAGACAATGTTGGACAAATTTTAAAATGCCTCCAGTTTAAAATACTATCGCTTTGTTTAGTGATGTAATTGGATATATTAGAGAAAATGAGGACATTGCAAAGAACTTAACAGAACTGAGTAACACATTGGAAATAATGTAGGTTTTATGTTTATCGAGTTTTGAAGTTTACATTTTTTACTGAGAAATCAGTCGCAATTTTTAGTAATCACTAAGCCCTAAGTAATGCTAACCCTTTAAACCACTTTAGTAATCACTAACCCTAATAATCACTAAGCTTATCAACTGATCGCGACTAATCTTTGATAAGAATGTAATCTATGAAAGTTTTCATTGAAGGTAAAGTCGTGAACACTATGAATATTCAAATCTTTATTTTCAGAATTTCGTGCATAAGTTCTGTGCTTTGTAACACAGTGAGAAAAACAAAATTAACACATTAAGGACCGCTCACGAGTTTTCTCGTGTTTCACGTCCCATCTGTTACGGACCGCTCACGAGTTCTCTCGTGTTTCACGTTCCGTCTGTTACGGCTTCATAAATAACAAAGTTATGATGATTTTAGAACGTACAAGTTTGTCCAAAAACGTGCGGTCCCAGGCGTATGCCTTACAGATTTCTTTGCGGTCCTTAATGTGTTAAGTATACATTTATACGAATTTTTCAATAGTGGGAAACAAAATCGAATATGCACTTAGACGAATTTTTCTTACTTAGACGACCGAATGAAACCAAAATTTGTCACACAATTACAACTTTAATAAACAGTCACAAAATTACAATTTATTAAAATGGCAATTGTATAACAAATTTGTATGTATAATAAATCGCTTTCTCTGTTTCATTTATACGAGTTAATGCGTTTTTGTGAAATTGCATTTACGAGCATGAGAATGTACAGACAGATAAATAATCAACTCATTAATTAATTCTATTCAAAATTTAATAAACGCTAAAACTGTGCACCAAAATTAATTTATATTCTTGTTAAGTTTTTGAATTATTGCGTTCAAATGCACGCGAAAATACAAATCGGTAGACAGCCAACCGCTTGTCAGATTGGGCTCCAAATGTATTGCATATCTACATTTTAGATGTTAAATAAGTATTCCAAATTTTATTCATAATATTATCTTCATTTTGTAGTAATCATATTCATATAGTCAAAATTTACAAATGTCAAATAGAGACCATATATAAAATTAGTTGTTCGTAGTATTGTATAATTACCTCATTCACGGATATACAGATAAATATACAGATATCATTTTCGAATCGTCGACTCAAATCTAAATCTTAAATTCGAATATTTATAATAACAATATCTTTTATTTTTATACTTCGTATACAAGAAATTAAAACTGTTGAAAAAACTTGTGACTGAAATTGATACAAAATTTTAAAAAATTAATGAAATTCACTTTTGTCCACATGTAAAAAATAGCATCCTTATGAGGGAATTTATGACAAAGTCGATGAGAAAATATTCTTGACATTTTTTAAAACACGGGAAAAAATTATTAATCATTTATTTCTAATGAATAAAAAAGGGTAAAAATATATAGATGGATAAAAAAACGTTTAAAGTTTAACTTTAATGTATTCATCTAACTCCATTTTATATGTGACAAACATTCCATCAGAAGTATATTTTTTTGTGAAATAACTAATTCTAACGGTAGTTTACGTGAAGTAATTGATTCTGAATTCTAATTGTACTTATTACTAATTCCCACGTGAAGCAAATAATTTTGATCCTAATTGCAGTTATTACTAATCCATACTTGAAGTAACTGATGTTGAATCCTAATTGCAGCCATTACTAATCCTGCTCCTGAGGTAACTGAATTTTAATTGTAGTTATTAATGATCCACACCTGAAGTAACTGAATCTTAATTGTAGTTATTATTAATCCACACCTGACGTAACTGAATCTTAATTGTAGTTATTACTAATACAAAACATAAAGTAATTGAGCCTGAATCCTAATCCTACCTGTGGTTATTACTAATCCAAAACATGAAGTAGTAACCGATCCTGAATCCTAATCCTAACTGTGGTTATTACTAATCCAAAGTATGCAATAACCGAGCCTGGATCCTAATCCTAACTGTAGTTATTACTAATCCACACGTGAAGTCCTAATTGTACTTATTACTAATCCACACCTGAAGTAACTGAATCTTAATTGTAGTTATTACTAATCCACACCTGAAGCAACTGAATCGTAATTGTAGTTATTACTAATCCACACATGAAGTAACTGGGCCTGAATCTTAATCCTAACTGTAATTACTACTAATTCAAAACATAAAGTAACCGAGTCTGAATCCTAATTTTAACTGTGGTTATTAATAATCCACACGTGAAGTAACCGAGCCTGAATCCTAATCCTAATTGTAGTTATTACTAATCCACACATGAAGTGACTGAATCTTAGTTGTAGTTATTCCTAATCCACACTTGAAGTAACTGAACCCGAATCTTAATTGTAGTTATTGCTAATCCACACGTGAAGTAACTGATCTCTGGTTATCGAACTTTCTGCTGTAAAAATTTGATATTGCCGGCGTTCTGACATAGCGTGTCTTCCCCGTGATCTGAGCATTCCGGGTTCGGGCAAGGTTGTTATTCCGTATTCTGTCTGTGAATAATGTGAATGCCCCCCCCCCCTGTAAAAAGGAGTTATGCAAGCGAATGTGAAGCATGAAGTTGTAGCCTTGGCCCTAGTTGGCGCTACTGAAAAAACAAGAGAAGCTAATTTAGACTTAAATCGCTGACAGCTTTCTATCAGTGGGCTTGGAAAAGTGTCATAACTAAGAACAACAACAAGAAAAGTTGATATTGGTGAGTGGGATCTTCTTTTTAAATAACACTGTAGTTTTAATTATATCTGTTATTAAAAACTATGTAGGGATATCACAGAAAATCGAAGACAATTCTCAATTTTTCTTTATAAATAATCATTATCAATGCCAAAAGCAATGTTATTTAATTGGAGATATAAGACTGAAGGAAGATCACATAATTTTTTAGATGAGTAGTTGCACAACTACAGATGTATTTGTCATGCAATAATTAATTCTGGACTTGTCTGGTTTTTTCCTGAAAATATTTACAGACACTATTATATTTCAGAAAATGTTTATTAGAATTGGTTCCTTACTGCTACAATTGAATATTAATCAATTACTACTTAGTATAGAAAGCATTACATTCAAAAACATTTTAGATAATAATGGCCCTAAATTTGTAAAATCTTGCCTTCTGTTTTAAAATTACACCTAATTATTTTTAGGAAAATTTTCCTTTGGATATTTTTACATTTAACTGATATCTAAGTTAAATATACATTAACCAATGAGTTCTTATTTCCAAATGTACGTTATTTTAATGTAAAATCTTTAATATAATTCTAACTTATTTTTCATACATCACATAACTAAAATTTTTATCAAATAACTTGCCATCATCATTATCACATAAGAAGTTTGCCACATGACTTAAGATAAACTTCTGTATCTATTAAATCAAAGCCTATAAAAGTACCTTTAAAACGTAAAAGAAGCAAAAACTGCATAACAAATTCAATGTTTCATATATGCTTCTCAGACATTAGAATCGTATAATTTACATGTAAAACACATGCACTTGTATTAAATGAAAATTAAATACAATGAAAAAGGTAATTTAATATATATTTTAATGGTATACAGAAATATATTTCTTCTTCCTGTTATAAAAAATGATATTTGAATCCTCTAAACATTAAACTATTTTGGTCTAATAGCTTTAATATCTAAAAATTAATTTAAAAGTAATTAAACTGAATTTTGACTCATATTATCCAATTATGAAAATTTAAAACTATTTCATTTGGAATTTTCAGAAAATATACATATAATCATAAATTATCCTCATTTAAAGTAATCTTAGTTTCAGTTAAAATCCAAAAAAAGTTTTTCAGACATTTAGTGGGTTAATATTGCATATATTTTTGAAATTTACGTTTTTTAAAGAATTTTTTTTTCATATTTTGCAAAAAAAATTACAGCTTCCTGTTTAATATCTGGTCATTATTTTCGATATTTTCTTAATTTTAATGTATTTTTGACTTTAAATAAGAACACTACAGAATCCTTACTTTTCTTCCAATATTATACCTTGTAATTTCATATTTTCTAGGCACTATTAAAATTAATAAGCTTTATCAATAGCTAGGCAGTCATTACATAAATGCCATACATTGAATTTATGTTCTAAGAGTATCAACGCATTCTTAGAAAATTTTAATTACAAAGATGGCCTTAATTCTCATCTATAAGACATTTATACAAGTTTCTGGATATAGAAATAAACGTTAATGAAAATTATTACAACAAATTTCCATTCTATTGACATTGAGCATCAAATGTATGTCCTGATCTACTCATTTATATTATTTCCTATTATTTTAAACTTTGGATAAGCCTACTACAGAACACTTTTCATGTAATGCGTTCTATAAAATTCTAAATTTTCTAGGCATTCCTAAGAAATATATTTCATACGCTGCCAAAACATTCTTAAAATGCATAAATTTCTTGTGTTGTCTAGGTGTTCTTAAAATAATTACCTTTCTTGTGCTGCATTGATATTTTTAGAATACCCAGATTCCAAACCATACCCTAGCAGGCATTCTTAAAATGCATAAGTTTTACGTTTTACCTAGGTATTCTTAGAATACCTAGATTCCAAACTATACCCAAGCAGTCGACCACTACAAGTCCAGTCGATTTTGCTACGTTCAGTGGTGGCAGGGTGGTCTGCTGTATACAAGAAGAAGAAGGCAGTCATTCTTAAAATGCCTAAATTTCAAATAATATCCAAGCCTTCTTAAAATATTCAAATTCCATAAATGACGTAGATATTCTGTAGGATTTCATGCATTGTCGATACGGTTACATATATATGCCGATATCACCTAAATTTTTCTGATACACCAAAAATGCTTCATAAATTGAACTTCAGTAGCGAATCTGAACATGAGTTTTTGAAGTGCATCTTAGATAATGCTAATTCTACTACACAAATATAACAAAATGCTTTTTTTTTAATACAAATTCTGCAAATTTTCTCGTTTTCGCGCTTTACTGCAATGCCTACTTAATCGCACTCTCCTGGGTTTTAGAGAACAGTGTTCCAAGTGATGGAGTGCCCTCAAAATCAAAAGGATAAGCACAATCTTCACGAAATTTAACCTGTGTACTCTTTTAGGCGTAAATAGGTTATCTACAAATTATTTTGTATGGGCTTAAAATTTAAAGAATAGTATGAAGCAAAGTTTTAAATCCATATAGATGACGTATAACAATGTCCATACATTTTTAGAATATCGAAATTCAAAAGACATCGCGGAAGAATCCTCAGAAAACTAAAATCTACTTAGATGATGTAGGCATTCTATAGAATTTCATATATGATATAAAATTATATAGAAATTTGATCCTATATATGGAAAGAGACATTAACAAAAATCATCACGCTATATTTCATTTCAGAATACTAAAATCTACTTAGATGATGTAGGCATTCTATAGAATTTCATATATTATATAAAATTATATAGAAATTTGATCCTATATATGGAAAGAGACATTAAGAAAAATCATCACGGTATATTTCATTTCGAAAAATGCAGACATCGGATTTATGTCCTGAAAGCTATTACAACACAGCCCCCATTTGCTGCATCAAAATGGTTGGTTTTGGTTGCACAAAAATGTTGCTCATATAGAGCTATGAAAGCCATTAAATTTTTTTTCTTGGATTTTATGAACAAAGACATTAGATATTTTGACGTCTAGTGTTCATTTACTTATATTAACAGGTGATCTTGTACCATTCCCGAATATTAAAGCTGTGTCAAGCGCCATTAATACAAAATTCAGAACTGGAAAATATTCCGAAAGATGATGTACGGTAATAAAACTTGGTAGGGGTAGGTAATTAAGCGTGTATTTCGTAGTTTTTTTAAATACATGTTGAAAATCTATTTGTAAATCATTAAAAGAAAAGGCACGACAAAATATCAGACATACGGTATGAGAAATAGAAGACATCCAGCATTTAAATGATGCAATAAACTGGAGAATCTTGAAAAAAATTCAAAACTTCATCTCGGCTTTATTTGGTTTAACCAAACTAAACTGTTGAATTCGACGCCAGAGGTAATAAAAATTGTTTGGCCAAGTCCACACTGGAGCGAAACTGCCCGTTGTTTGAATATCATTAATTTCAGACTGCTCCACCAAATGCCAGGAGAGTTACATCATGGAAGCACCTGGAACTTTTTTTCCTCCAAAGAATTCCTGTTTGTTTTTTTCTAAGTCATTGCGAAACAAGTTTTCTCGAATAAAAGTGTTATTATTTTGTAAGCTTCTATATGTCCAGTTTTCATCCGTCAACTGTTGTGTTGAAGATACACAGACAAAGCTAGTCAAGTAAGTTGGGTATAGTTTTGACTTTTATTAATACTTTCAACGCCAACGACGAAATATCTCGTTTTTCAGATACTTGGAATTACAGATTTATGGGAGTTAAAATTTGTCTCTTATTCCAGTTTAGATAGGTTGAACTTTCTAATATGTATCTAAAGAATAAATTCACTTTTTTTAAACTGACATAAGAAACAAATTTTAGCCACAGTAATTAGGGCCCTGTAACCAACCTGTAATTGGAAATATCAGAAAGACTATATATCTCGTCGGCAGCATTTAAAGTGTTAACATTTGCACTGGAATGACTTCTCCCAGTCACCATTCATGGAGGTGAATCATTTTGAAATTTTACCCATTTGTTTTGTTCATTTTAATTGTTAAAAATACCTAAAGAATGTTTAAAAGTTGTAGATTCATTTTTCAGGGAAACTCAACTTAAAACAATTGCATGTATTTATTTTTTGGTGTGATAAACAAGTCCATGTATTAAGTGAATAATTATGCATCGATACATGTATTAAGTGAATCGTTATACATCGAATTATCTTTCCGAGTGCTAAGAGTTAATAATGCTGAATGGCTAAGAATTTGAAAGTAACGAATTTCATTTAATGGTTTATACCAGAGGTTCCCAACGTTTTATGAACTGGCGCCCCCTTTTCTAATGAATATTTCAATATCACCTCCCTTCTCCCACTCCAGATAAATAAGAGCGTACATAATTCATGATGAGAACAAGAATAAAAAAATTCTTAGGGATAGAATATTGTTGGAATTGAAACGCTACTGAATTTCTTCTTTATTTAAAAAAAAAGAGGAATAAAAATTTTAGCGTACTTGTCATAAGGACAGGCAGGGATTTTGATGATACGAATTAATTCATAATAAAATATTGCTTTCTAAATAAATAGACGGTTTCAGAAACCCTTCAAAACGCATACTTATTTATATTAAAAATTATTTTTACTAAAATTTACAGACATCGAATTTCTAACTTAACTAATGAGATGACCGAATTTGATGCATTTTAAGGAACTTGTGAATATCAGACTCGATTTCACTTAAAAAACAATCGTAAGTAATATGGAGCCGATTTCTCTTTTTCGTTACCAATGTTGCATCAGCACTGAAATATGAAGAGGGGAATGCTATCAGAAGTCGTTGAACAATCGACCATAGTCCTGCATGCAGTTGTGAAATATACTTCTGCAGCCAAAATTTTTGGCAGCCATTCTTGAATTTAATTTTCAGATCCTCATTTGTCGTCAGTTCTACTAGTTCTTCTTCTAACTGAAGTGATCCTGCTGTGTTGACTTTGGAAAAATGATTCAAAACCCAGTCTGGTATGTCCATACTTAAAATGTCCTTGAATCGCACCGTGAAGTTATCGTACACTATATTTGGTTAATCCTCTAACGCCCCTTTGTGCCATATCAACGCCTCCTAATTTTCTCTGGGCCTTTTACCGACCCCCTGAAAACTTGAAACGCCCACTAGGGGGCGTTATCGCCCACGTTGGGAACCTATGGTTTATACAAAAAGATTAGATAAGACTCGAATATCTTATATGAAACATAGCAGCTTTAGGCTTGATTCGCCTAACATTTTTTTCCTTTTTAATCTTGCTCTTAAATACACACGAAAATAACATGCACACACAAAAATACAGTATACTCCCAAGTACTTGGCCTAATGTGGTGCAAGGCCGGGCTGGATAGGAAAAAAAAAGTACATCCTTCAATCATACAATAGGTACAATAACCCTAATTGAATTAATTAACACTTCAATTATTATTAATTTTATTGAGCAGTGCAATTTATAACACTATTTTAGTTAAATATTTATTAACATATATTTTGGCGATGAAACGATAAAAATAAGTGTCCGTTTTCATCCATTTTTGCATATTTCAACATCCACCATACCCTTAAATTCTTCTTGATTTTGCTCAAGTTCAACTCGAGCAAATCACATCAAGAAAATCAATTTAGATTGATATGGTGAATCAATCAATCCCTTGCAATAAAAAGTTTCATACTAAACATTTCCGAATTATTTTTTGTTTATGTTTTGACCGATTTCTTGGCTTTTTTAACAACTAAATAATAGTCTACATCATTTTTTATTAGCAGATTAATGATATAAAATTTTTAGTTTTATTTTTTCCCATGCGAATTATGAAGCAATTTTAAAAATTGAAACTCACGATTTTGAGGATTCTCAATTTTTCAGACCTATTTGAAAATCACGATTTTTTAATATGAGAATAATATATCAAAAAACCGGTTTGATAATATGAAATTCAGTATACAGCCAATACATCAAATTTTTAGATTTTTATCAAGTTTTGAAAGAAATTTATTCAGAAGAAATACAAGTCCTGTTGTCCGAATACACAGTCACTCAAAAACGTATTGGAATAATTGGCATGAATAACAACAAAGTTATTTATAAAACTATTTCTTGCATTAAAATTAAAACAAAATAGATCAAGAAACATTTTAGCATTTGGTGTACAATTTTTAAAGAAAATTTTATTGTTAATTCAAAATTATAATTTGATCTAGCTTTTCAAATAATATTCAAAGACAAATAAGAGTAAAAAAAACATTGAAAACACTTTTGAAATGAGAAATATAACAAACAAATTGCATATCAATAGAATTAAATTTACTGACACGTTTTTAGACTATAATTTTAAGCATAAAAATTTCAACGGATATGATTTTTTACAGAAAAAAATGACGAGAATCAAGATATATTGGTTGTTATGCGAAATATTGCAATATAGTGATTGAAAAAAAATGGAAAATCAGTTCATTCTATGGGACATATCTTGAAATTTAACGAGTCTACTATTTTTGACATTAGTCACAGGTTCAAGAAAACAAATAATATTGAAAACAATCAAAAATCAGGACGTCCTAGGACCTTTAATGAAAATGAAGAGAAGTGGTTTGTGAAACAAGTTTACTTTAATCTAAAAACTAGTGCTGTAAAATTGACTCTGCAATGTAAAATTAAGTTCTGTAAATCCTGAAATTGTTAGAAAAGATTTAAGAAAACTTTAAAAAGCCACAAATCGTCAAAGTAAATCGACAGGTCTGGCTGGCATTTGCTAAAAGCATGTAAAGCAGCTAAAAGAATTTCAGAAAAATGTAATTTTTGTTGACGAAAACAAATATAACATTACAGAATCGGATGACGAACAAAGAGTTTGGCAGAAACAAATACAACAATGCTTGCAAAAAATGCTCGGCCTTCTATCAAATGTAGAGGTGGCAATCAAACAGTCTTAGGTTGTATGGTAAGCACTGATGTCAGGAACTTGCATTTTATTGATGGTACAATGAATAAATGTGTCTATCTTGACAATCCCAAGCGAAATTTAAAGCAAAGTGAGAGTAGGCTGGGAATCTCAAGACTAAACTGCTCATTAATTTCAAGATTTAAACTGTATTAAGGTAATGACCAAAAGCTTGCAAAAAATGCTCGGCCTACTGTAAATATAGAGATTACAATCAAACAGTATGGTGTTGTATGGTAAGCATTGGTGTCGGGAACTTGCATTTTGTTGATGGTACAATGAATAAATGTGTCTGTCTTGACAATTCCAAGCTAAGTTCAAAGCAAAGTGAGAGCAGGCTGGGAATCTCAAGACTAAACTGTACATTATTTTCAAGATTCAAACTGTATTAAGGTAAAGACCAAAAGCTTGCAGCTGATATTTACAAGTTATGGGTACCAAGTGCTATTAAGATTCCTGCACAAATCTCAGACTTTGATCTTATTCCGGATGTTTAAGATTATTTGCTGGGAAAATTGTATGAATTTCAAAGTTCTAACAAGTAGGATTTAAGAAAACATTTGGTAAAGAGTGGACAAAAATCATGGATCATTTTGTAAAAAAAATGGTCCAATCCATGCCAAATAGGCTATTGGTTTGGTTTGGTTATATTAACGTCCCGTTTTGAAGCAACTCTAGGGCTATTTTGGGACGGACCTCGTAATTTTGAACCATGATCAGATGACGAGGACGACACCTGAACTGGCACCCCCTTTTGCTACCAAATAGACTATGAGAGGTTAAAATAAGCAAGAGCGCACCAATAAGATATTGATTTTAAATTTTGCATTTGTTTTCTTGGTTTATTTAGATGTTCCCAATACTCTGTTGAGCATGTTTTTTTAACTTGATTTCTTTTATTTTCAATTATAACCATAATTGTATTAATATGAGAGTTTCCTTTGGAATATTGATTAATAAATATCAAAATAATATCTTTTTCCCTGTTTTGTTTATTTGGGCTTTTTAGTAAAATATTGAGATAAAAATCCAGGAAGTTGTAGTGTGTCCTAATACTTTTTTGACAGACTTTATATGAACATGATAACTACAAAGCGAATGGAGCTAGAGAAATAAAATTTGATTCGTAATTTTAAAATCTAGAGTGTAGACATGTGTCAGATTTGGAGCCAAATGAATCAAGAGATCAACCGTCTGTACATCTATTCTTTCACAGGCATGTAAACGTTATAATCCAAAAATGCAGTGTCTTAAATCCATGAAATCTAGTACGTGATTTTGTGATTGCAATTGTAGATCTGCCTCAAATTTTGGTTGTAATCGATCCTAAAAAAAGTCGTCCAAAATATTCGCTTTTCTGGTATTTGCTGTTTAATCGCATTCTTCCGATTAATCGTGAAAAGTGCACTCTAATAAGCTGTTTCTTAAGTATTATTCGAAAAAGGGCAAGCGGTTAATAATATATATTTATCAGAGAATATGCTGGAAAGTTGCGAGGAGTCTATTGTATTCTGTTATAAATATAAATTCATGAATAGTATTTTTTTTTTTACCCGATTGTCTGCTGGCATCACAACTGTAATTAGAGTGAATCGGATTCATATGATTTTGGAGAATGAATATCGCTTAGATATTTTAGGATTTGATTTCTTTTTCTGATTGTTAATTTTCTTTTATAACCAAAACTAATTTAGATATTATTTTTTTTATCTGATTGTTAACTAGTATTACGATGACTTTAATTAGAGTAAATCTGATTCACATGATCTTGATATTGAATATCGCTTCGATGTTTGAAGATTAGATCTTTTATGATTATGAATTTTCTTTTAAAACGAAAACTGATTTGGATAGCATTATTTTTTTTTATCCGATTGTTTACTATCATTACGGTGACTCTAATTAGAGTGAATCAGCTTAACATGATCTTGGAAAATGGATGTCACTTAGTATATGATTTTTCTTTTTCTTTTTTTTCTGATTGTGAATTTTCTTTGAAAACCAAAACTGATTTGGATATTTTTTATCCGATTGTTTACCAGCGTTACGGTGACTCTAATTAGAGTGAATCGGATTCATATGATTTTAGGAAATGAATATCGCTTAGATATTTTAGGATCTGATTTTTTTTCTGATTGTTAATTTTCTTTTAAAACCAAAACTAATTTGGATATTATTTTTTATCCGGTTGTTTACTAGCATTGCGGTGACTCTAATTAGAGTGAATTAGATTCACATGATTCTTGGGAAATGAATATCGCTTCGATTTTTTAGAATTAGATTTTTCTGATTGTGAATTTTCTTTTAAAACCAAAACTGATTTGGATCGTATTATTTTTTTATCTGATTATTTACTATCATTACGGTGACTCTAATTAGAGTGAATTAGATTCACATGATCTTGGGAAATGAATATCGCTTAGAATTTGATTTTTTTCTAATTGTGAATTTTCTTTAAAAACCAAAACTAATTTGGATATTATTATTTTATCCGATTGTTTACTAGCATTACGAAGACTTTAATTGGAGTAAATCTAATTCAAATGATCTTGAGATTTTCGATTTTTTTGTAATTGTGAACTTTTTTCTAAAACCAAAACTGATTTGGATCATTGAACATTGCTTCGATGTTTTAGGATTAGATTTTTTTTTAAACTGTGAACTTTCTTTTAAAATCAAAACTAATTTGGATTCATAAACTTAAAACAATATTTGTCAGTGGTGTCCACTGAATATAGATGTGCAAAATGCAGCTCCACCACTTTTCTTCTTCTTTTTTTTTTTTTTCATTCTCTCAAATTGAATTTTTCTTCATATTATGAAGAAAGTATTTTTCAACATCTTTAAACAATTTTCTAATGATGATTTAAATTTGAAACGAAACAAATAGATATGTTCCACAATATTTGGCAAAAAAATGAATTCAAGAAACATTCAAAAGCTCGTAAATGGTATCAGAACACAAACAAAAAAAAGTAAGCAAAGATACAGTTATTTATTCTCCTTTACAAACCATCATGAGAAAATGCCTTTGTCTGCATAAAAAGTTAACAACTTTGGGTTACATTAAAAAAATCTTGAATCATAAAATAATGCCAACCAAAAAAGTCTAATTTTATGAGTAACATTTTCTAAAGCTTTTACATGACTCTTTTTACAGGATGATCAGCGAATAAACCCTGATTTCAAAATTAAATTTCTCTATAACAAAGATAGAATTATGCTGTAAACTGTATGTTTATTAGCAAAACTGTAAAAATAGTGTACAAAAAGTTAGAAAATTTAGTAACAAAAATCGTTAACAGATGGCGCTCTGCGCTGAAAACTTTTTCTCTGAAAGGAGTCTTAAAAAAACAATAAAATAATGCGATCTTTGCAGTAAAAAAACAATTTTTTCAAAATGGTCACTCGAAACAACGAGGTGGCGTAATCAAACTATGAAATTTGACATCACGTCTTGCAATGTCTCAACGGAAATGGAATCACATGCAACGCCAATCAACGATTCAAGATCAACTAGAGTGGCGGGATTGTTTCTATAGAGAGTGTCTTTCAATGCTTCCCATAGAAAGAAGTCACAAGGAGTCAGATCGGGAGTCATTTTTCCTTTTTGATGTCACACTGAAAGCGTCTATGGGCATTGTGATTAGAGTGCCATCTGTTAACGATTTTCGTAACTAAATTTTCTAAACTTTTGTACATCATTTTTACAATTTTGCTAATAAACGTGCAGTTTACCGTATAATTCTATCGATCTTTGTTGTAGAGATATTTAATTTTGAAATCAGGGCTTATTCGCTGATCACCTTGTATTTTCTCATATACGAAGCATACGAAGAAGAAATATTTTAATCATCATCAAAAAAAAAAATGTAAACTCGAGATTTTGAGGAATATCCTCATTTCAGAACATCCCCCGAATCCTAAAAACACATTTTTGGAATCATGATTGTCTAGGAACATGATAACTCAAACATGCTTCCCGTTAGATGTTTGAAATTTAGCGTATGATCGTCAGGCCAGATTTATGGTTACTGCTCAATATTTTTGAACGAAATGTATTCATAGAAAGTCTACTCCATCTGAATATTTAAAAAGTCATACTCGATAATAGCAAAACATTAATTTGCTGGACAGATGATATTTCGTATATATTGTTAACATCATACCAAATTTTGAATAAAATCTATCAGTGATTTGACTATCTATGGTCTGTGCATTTGAATGCACGCAAATTCAATATTTTAAATAAATAAAATTAAATATATGGTCTAGTGACTGTAATTGTATTACAAATTTTGATTTCGATTGATTGGAAAAAATGTATCCAAATACATATTCTATTTTTTAGAATTCTGTATTAACCCCATGTCAAAGATTTCAATGTTTAGTAAAAATGCCATCTTCGCATTAAAGATCGATTTTTCGTAACTATTGTTTACGAATAGCATGCAATTAATACACAAATAATGATTTTGCTTATTGTACTACTAGCCACCTTTGGCGACCAGCTGGTTCGCCATGAATAATGCGTTCTAAAATTTTCAATTAAATCACATATTCATTAGCCTTGAAGTAATTCCGGGCATTGATTGGCCTGAAATTAATATTTTCTTTAAGATGATGGACGGAAAGTTCTAAAAGAACACGTTTTCCTAATAATATTCTTTAATTTTATAAATCAGTCAGTTTTAATTATTGATTTAGAAGACTGATTGATGTAGCAACTTTTATTTAAAATATTAATAAAAGTATTTTGTTAAATATGGCTCACAGAGCAAAGTATGAAGAAATCTAAAACCCATTATTAATAAATGCTTTGTTTGACTCAAGCTACATAAAATGTAATTATTTACTTCATTTGGATCAAATTAATAGTATTAAACAATATATATGCCTATTAATACTATTTTACAAATTGGTCATTGGACCGGAATTTGAATGCATATCCTGTATAAATAAAGATA
>JAPMOQ010050078.1:64747-78927 GCA_026543055.1 Argiope trifasciata
TTTAAAATATTTTTAGATTGAAATAGATTTAAGAAAAGAGAATCATTTAACTTATTACATAATTTTAATTTGATTTATTAATTAATTTAGTTCATTAATAATAACTTTAGTTACGTAATAATTTAGTTAATTAATAACTAAGAAGCAAATCGAAACAAGTCATTTTATGTGAGATAAGAAACAAAAATGTCTTTCTGTTTTATAAAAGAATTTCAGAAAATTAATACCAACCTACATAACTGCATACAAAGATTGATCAATATGGCGGTAAATATACTTTCCATATCCGTTACAAAAAATCTTTAAAAGGACAACAAAACTCTCAAAAGATAAGTAAAAAAATGATAATAGTGCGTGCACCTGAATAAAATATAAATTCGCTAACTCAAATAAGAATTTTTCATTTCATTCCTTGCAATATTTAAAAAAATAAATAGAAACAAAGTTTGTGATTCTTGATAAATTTAAATCACTCACCTTTTGAAACTATTAACAAAAGCATAACTGAAACTCAGACGGCAGTTTGGAGAGCAAGTGTTATAATTAATATAAGGACACATTATACATTTACACTAGACATTAAAAAAAAAAGTTAGTTTAGAATTTCTAGAATGTTACACGATACAAAAGCATCATTTTGCTTAGGTTTCAGTTATGATAAGTCAGTAAGTCAATGAATAGAATCATTCACAGAAAAAAAGATCAATAAAAATAATAAAAGACGATTCTGATTGGCTGATAATTCAAGAACAGAGAGGGAAAAGATATTTAGGAAAAAAAAATCAAATGATGCCACTTGACATTAAATATAAATGTATTTATTATGTTATCAAAAAACATATGTTAAGATGTTAACACTAAAACTTGAAAATAATTGGCGCATGATGGTTTGATGATTTCTTTTATTTAATAAATATGTTTCTCGGTAATTATTTTATTCTATAAAAGCATAAATTGAAAACGGCAATGAGTTATTGATTATATTGCAGTTGACAATATTTTACGAGATTAAGACATCATCATTTTAAAAATATATGCATGATTTTATGTTTATACTTTTAATCGTATTATCAGTTAAGGTAAACTAATATCCCATTTTAAAAGTTATGTTATTTATTTTAAAAATTATTGAAAAAGATTTAATTAATTATGATAATCGAAATTAATTATTTTATTGCAAACGATTTGCATATTTCATCAGAACTGCTCGATTATTTCATGTTTCGCCGTGAAATAAATTTGAAACTTGAGTAATTTGAACTTTGTTGGTTAAATACAGCTTAATGAATTTATTCTATTATCAAATATTTATTCTATTATCAATATATATAAAATAGATATATTGCAACAAAATCAGTGATGTGAGAAGCTTTTATGATTTTTGTTATTTAGTAAATATAATATTTATTGATAATTATTTTACTATTTAAAAGCATAATTTATTTTTATGTTGCTTCCAGCATTGAATTATCATTTATATTACCGATGAGAAATATTCTTAAAGATTATGGTTCTTATAATTAATTTTGACAAACTGATACGTAATGCAAAAGATTTTTTTAATTTATTTTTGCTTGAACTTTAAAATGTCCATTTATTTTATTTTATTCAATGGAATAATGAATAAAATCTATTTAAATAACAACGCTAGTTTCATTTTATTTATTCCTCATTTCTTATTACAAGCACGACTAAAACCAAAACCAAAATCCATTTTTTCAAATATATACAAATCACTGTTGCCACCAATCTTACCCAACTTAGATGTTTCTGAACAATTCTTATATTTTAAAAGTTATTTTAAACGATCTAATTAAATGTGGTTATCAAAATTAATTGGTTTATTGCAAACGATTTATATACTTCAATAATCGTTTGCAATTCTGATTTCATCGTAAAACGAATCAGAAATTGGAGGAAATTTAACGCTAAAAAATAATGTTGATCGTTAAAAAATGAATATAGCGTTTCTTTTTTAACATTGAAGGATAAAAAAAATATACAGTTTTCCTTTTTACTTCGATGATGTTTATAGGCCGAATGTTATCTGTAGTGACATTTATAAGTCAAATGCTACATGCATAATATAAAATAAACAAATAAATGCATTTGAAACGCTCAAATAGAAAATTTGAACTGAACTCATATATTTTGTACAGTTACTTTTTCAATAGTTGATACAATTAAGGAAGTTTTAATTAGATTCTCTAATGAAAATTAATCGTATTTTTAACAATTTTTTCAATTATTCTGAAGCATATCATTTCATTAAAACCTTTTTACACCACTTTAAAATAATAATAATAATAATTAATTAAAAATTAGCATTTCACTGTTGTTATATTTTATTTCTCTAAAAATTGCTCGCTAATTTTAATAAATTTTTAAGCACATATGCAAAAATATTTATGAAAGAGGATCTTCTAAAATTGTAATCTAATTTTTATTTTAAGTACGATTTTTCATTAAAAAATAATCAAATTTTTATTTTAAGTAGGATTTTTCATTAAAAAATAATCAAATTTTTAGCGTGTTCTTTCCCTTAATATTGAAATATTATAGCACAAAGGCCAATTTTAAAAAGCCACCATTTTCAAATTCAAAAAAATTAACGGGTTTAATAATACTAATTTAATTTCCTTTCATTTTTTCCCAAATTTTAATAGACTTTGAAAAAATATTTTAAGTATATAATACAAAATCTGAGCAAAATGCAATGAAAACAAGACTGTCTGTCCAGCTGTTCGAATATAAGTTAACATCATCACTAGAAATGAAGAGAGCTAGATGGAAAAAATTCTTACATATTTAACATCTATAATGTAGTTATTTGTCAAATTTTCAGCCAAATCTAATGGGTGTTTGATCGTCTCTCGATTTGTAGTTTTAGAACATATAAATGCGATAGCTATAAAAAGCGATGTCTTAACTATATCAAATTTGGTATGTGATTTTCTGAAATACAAATATAATGTCGTGTCAAATTTTAGTTTCAATCGTTTGTAAAAAGGCGTCTAATGCGAAAATTCAATTTTCGGATACTATTTAACTGCATGACAGGAATTATTCGCCATAATTCTCACTAAAGAAGACACGACCAATTCAGTAACAGTGCTAAATTCACGCCAAATGTTAATATTTCGTGACTATTGTACGCCATGGTTAGCATTCTATCGGATAACACCATTAGAGATTGTGCGAGAAAGTTTTGAGGGAGACCACTCTCACTGATTTACTTATCTGATAGACAGCTTTAAAGCCTTATCACACGATGAAATTTCGTCAGCACTTTTCCGTTTCTACCCTCAAAAACCAGTCAAGCAAGTTTCATAATCGACAACTTGTTCTAACCAGCTAGAAAATGCCGTCGGAAATATTGTCCGCAAACGAAATTTAACCAATCATGTGAAACTTTGCAGTGACGTCACTTTCATTGTCGTTTGCTGACGGAAAGTGCCGAAGATATTTTGCCGTGTGATAAGGCCTTGACAGTTAGAACCGCAAATCTCTAGGTCATCCCTAGTTACCAGACAGTTGAAGTGCAACTTTTTTTCTTACTATTAAATAGCCGCAATTCGGATTATTTTTTCAATTGCTGGTGATGTAACTTTTTTTAAACAGTTTTCATCTTTAAATTATGTTTTTATTGCAATGGATGTAGTGAATGATTTCCCTGGATATTGCTCATCTGGAAAGAAAATGAAGACTGGATTTCTTAGATTTTCCTGAATTACACATTTCAAATTCTTTGCATCACCCATAGCAATGTAATACTTCCTTTTACATTCTTAAGCAAAATACGCGTAATTTGGACTTTTTATTTTTTCGCAATCACCTGTAATGCAACTTTTTTTCAATAGCTTTCACCTTTTTGTTTTATTTTTGAATTACGCTTTTATTGCAATAGATGTAGGGCATGATTTTCTTGGATATTGCTCATATGGACAGAAAATACAAGATTGGATTTTCAGGATTTCACGTTTCAAATGCCTTACTTCCCAAATTGCAATATAATATTTCTTTTAATATCCTTTTGTATGAGAGTTACGAACAACAACCGGGTTATGTTTTTTCCTTGAATAGTAATAAAGCATGACGCGTTTTATGATCAACTTTCTAGTGTAGACCATCTTATCCATTTGGTTAAATGAGCTATAATTTTGATGCGCTATAGATCCAAGACCCTTTAAAACTTTGTCATCCTAATTTTATTCTCATTTTGAATAAAAAAATGTGCATAGACTTTTATGAATTTGCGTTATATTAGTATAGTATCCGCCTTTGTTGTCGAGTTCCTCGTGAAATTAAAAATTACCAAACATTTCAATTAACTGTTTTGTATAACGTCATTTTAAAGGCAACCTCAGCAAAATATTTTTAAACTTCAAATTTTCATTGTTATGAATTTTAAACTATTTTGAAAACTTTACACCATTCTATTAATTGAACTAAGAATTTCCTTAAATTTCTGTTTATATTCTTGTACATCCACTTATACCACAATAAAGAGCAGCAGGTGGCAGATTATTGTATTCAATTGAGTCGTCCATTCTGTATTCGTATAATTTGCTCCAGTCCTGATTTTAAGGCATCGTCGTCGGGACCGGATTGGTCCAGGTTCGAGACCCTATTCCACCAAAGAACCATAGTGTAAACAGGTCTGGTGTACATTAATTCCGTCAAGGCCAAATACCCTCCCATTGGTGCGGTGTGGAAGTTTGGAGAGAAAGGGTGCCAGCTCAGGTGTCACTTATATATGCCCGTGGTTCAAAATTACGAGGATCGTCCTGAAATAACCCTAATGTTGTTTTAAAATGGGACATTAATATAACTAAACCAATAAAGAACGAGAGTATTTAAGAATGAGTACGCTTTAAAAATTCTCTTGAATGTATAGTAAAAGCTCTTTATTATTTTACTCTAATAAAAATGCTAAATTGAGGCCAAAAGCTCATATTTAGTAACTATTGTACCCTAGCACCATCTTTATAAGGCGTTCTCTGGTACAGTAAAAGCTCTTTATTCGCTGGGTATATGTCCCCTAAATATGCCGGTAATACAGAAATCGTGAATACGGAATGGTCATTTATATGGGATTATAGTGGATACGTTCCTAAGTGACATAATATATAAAAAAATCAATTTAATTGAAGTTTTTGAACATTTTGATTAATTATCTTAAGGCTTGGGCAATGATTTGAAGAATTGTGTAATTTCCTCTTGCTTGGCAGTTTTTAAAAGCTCCTTCTATTCAGACTGATACGCAGCAGTCGCATTAGCAATTTGCCTCTTAAAAATAAGACTTCGTTCCATAGACGAATCAATGTTCATAAAGAAATCGCAAAGCTCATTTACCATTCTTAAACATTCACTAAGATTTTTCAAATTAAATGTCACGTTTCCAGTGCTTGTTGAAGCCTCTTCTTCAATGGGTTGTGAATTTAACATTTTCTCCAAGTCGGTTTCAGTCCAATCTTCATCTTGCGATTCAAGAAATTCCTGTTTGTCTCTTGATTCTATCTGTTCGAACCCATCTCGTCCTATTCCATTCGCGATTTTGGCTATGTTTGCTATCTATTTTACTTTTTTATTAGTCCATTTGACGGCCTTTACAAAGGATATTAGGTCGGATACCTATTGGAATCCTTTTATTATTATGCATGTATTTATTAGATCCGCGAATAAAGAAAATTTTAGCCGCGAATATAGGAATTGTGTCGCATTTTTTTAATCCGCGAATAGTGAAAACGCGAATGAAGGAAGCGCGAATAAGGAGCTTTTACTGTACTTAATTTAACTACAGCGATGTTCAAAAAAATTATTAATTGCATAGATTATGCTTAAATGTACTCAACTTGGAAAAAAATATGCCATAAACATGTCTCAATCATCGACGATGGAAAAAAAAAATTACTAAATGAAATATTTATGACAAGGGTCTGAATGATTTCAGTTTCATTTCAGCAATGAAATATATTGCTGTAAAATACGTTTAAAATATTTTTCAAAAAAGTATTAAAAATAAAAACTGATATGATAAAAAATTGATACAACTTAAAAAAATCTTTTTTTTTAATTGGATGATGTAAAAATTATTTTTGTGCTGTAATATTTTCCGAAATTATAGCGTGCTTATTTTTTTTAATAAATAAATTTTTAATAGAAAATTGAAAAAGAAAAATAGCTTTGAGATACACATTTTCACAATTCCAAGTCATAAATGTGTCAATTTTGGCAGCTCTAGAATAAACAGTGCGACTATAGAAGCAAAGCACATATAAACAAATACACACATTTATCCTAATTCTTAGTGAAGATGGAGGTAAATGTCATGCTTAATTGTTTTATTGTATGCCGCTTATTAACCGCTTTTGGTGACCGTTTGATTTGACAGAACTCTTTGTTAGGGAAAATTTCAATTGAATCTTTCACAGTTAACTAACTTTCTTTAAACACATTGTATGCTGGATACGTATTAGTACGTTTTCTGACGATTGATACTTGAGCGCTGGTCACGTACTAGTACGGGTTAGTGTAACAACTTGGTTTGTTTGTGAGTACAAAAATAACGGTATAGACAGGAAAACGAAGCCGAATGTTCTTGCCTACTATATAGATTCTGGAAAAATTTAGACAAAAAAAACTAGTTTTTACATCAGTCGATGCGAAACCACAGAACTGGAAGGTTGATTAAAAAATCTATTTAAATTTAAAATTAACTTTTTATTTATCCTTGCGAAAATGAGTAAATTTTACCGTGTACCTCTTCATAGAGGAAAAGGCTTTGAACGTTACCACCTTAAAAAACATTATTAATTTTATGATTGCTCTTTTCATTTTTTATAATGTAAAAATGTTTATATATAAAATAATTCGAAAAAATTAAAACTGTATACTACTATTTCTATTTGATTTTTCATATTTACGATACTATTATAAATTTATTCACTAAAAAATATTTTTTTGGTTTACAAAAATTTTATGGTTGTTATTTATATATTTGTCTATATATTTCAGTATAAAATACAAAAAGTTGGTTAAAAAATTAAATAATTTTCGATCTATTGAAATTTAACTGAATAACTAAATTTACGCTCAAAATGCCCGATCCCGGTACAATTCCGCTGCGTTATGTACCCGCACAATATGTTAATGACTTCCTCAACAAATAATTTTTAAATTTTAATAATCATGTAACTCGCATTATTTATTTTAAACATAAATATAAGCGTAATGCTTATACTTTGAAGTAAATATAATCATTACGTCAATTAAAAATAATGTTTTAAATTAAACTTCCACAATGAGAAATTGAACACATCCCGATTCTCAACTATTTGAATAAGCAATATCTGTCCTGTTGCTGAGGCCGGAAGTCATGTCAAGATTTTATTTTACGATATATCTTGAAAATGAGGGGAAATGGGTGGAAACAAAAAATAATTTATGGCGTATCTAGACATCATATCTGCATTATTGAGTCTTTAGTAAAATCTGATATCGATTTCGTCCACTATATGTATGGCAAAAGGAAACGGAAAAGTGCGAAAGTCTATTTCAGTGCGAAACGTAGGTAAAAATATTTGTAAATCAAATCGCTTTGTAGTAGAATCAATTTTATTACAATTTTGGAACTTAAGCTTCTCAAGCACAAATGCTCTTTCCTGAGCAAGTTTTTCTGTTTCCAATTTCTTTGTTTCTGCTTATTCTAACTTTTTCAGTTTGTCAATGATGTTATTGAACAAATCAGTCGCAAACTGTTTGTTATCCGTAAAGAATACAGATTGTGTTATTTTATCATGTAGATCAATTATTTTATCTTGGGGTGTTATGTGTTTTATCTGGGCTTACTTCCAAAGTTAAATTATAGAGGTCAATTTTTTTCTCTTTAGATAGAAATGCTATTTTTCCTTCTAAATTATTAAAATGAACTACGAAGTTAATCAAGAAAATTTAACTATGAAGGAACAGTTACACACCTACCCTTTCTTTTGAGCATACAAAAAAACAAAAAACAATAAAATTAAAAGAATACAAATTATTCAAATATTCATTTTTTTTTCAAAAATGCAAAAATTATAATCTGGTAGGAAATAATATAAATTTTCAGCAATGGAAATATTTATGTTCAAAATAACTTTATGCGTTTATTTTTTAGATGAAAACATCGCATAAAGACAGAAATTAAGTTCTAAATATAATACAATTGTTAATTTTAAGTGCAAGTATATATATATATACAATTAACAAAAGAAAAGTAAATACAGCAAACAATCGGTATTATTAAATTTGAGTTAAATGCCGAAGAAGAATTATCTTTAAAAAAATTATTAACCATAAAAATAACATTCTTAGAATTAGAAATAAAATTGTACATTTATAGGATTAAAAGATGGTATATACTGAATCATTACTCTGAAAATAAAATAAATCAGAACAGTTTTTCTTAATACGAAAGCGAAAAATAATAAAAAGAAAACATATTCAATACTTGTTTAGACTCATCGCTTTGGAAGCGATTTAAGATTAAGAATACCTAATGAGACTTGGCACGTCGCTCACGGGCACATAAAATGAAATTAAAACGAGAGCGAAGTTTCAATTTCGGTTTGCTAACTTACCGAACAAGAAATACCAAGTTCAATACATATTTGTGCTTAAATAAAATACAGAAATAGGACAACTTGAAAAACAACATACATAACAAATTAAAATTAAAACGGTATATTATGCAATTTTCAATTATTGAAATCAAATATCTAAACAACACAGATATTTCAATCTATATTTATAATAAAGCTCAATGTGTGTGTGTGTGTGTGTGTGTGTGTATGTTGGCGCTCTACAGGTCAGACCGTTTGACCTACAGCTACCAAATTTGGTACATATATACCTTGGAGGTCGGGAATGTGCACCTCGGAGTCCTTTTTTCGAATTTTTAATTAGAATTTGAATTAATTAAAATTTAGGCGAAATTTCGAAGTTTTTCCGCTATAACTTCCGAAAATATCTCATAAACATGATTTTTACATCAATTTAAAGATAAAAAAAATTAGCTTCCTAATGGCATCAGTGTTTTAATGTATAACTTAAGCTTCTATTTTTAACGAATTTTTAAAGAAATATTTTAACCATGTTTTTTGAGCATGTGACTGGATAAAATAAAATAAAACAATGTCGGAAGTTCAAATAAAAAAACTACAACTATCATCGCAAATCAAAACTAAAGAAATACAGCTTTCAGCACGTGACTGGATAAAATAACATAAATATAAAATGGGATAGCTTCTAAAAAAATAAATGCAAGGCAATGGATTCTATGATCGTTTGCAATATATATATCATTAATTCCATAAATTATCTTTATTTACAGTAAACCTGGTTGAATTTAGACAGGATATACATCGAAATCCCGACTTAATGGCATATTTCTATAATCTTTTGTAATATCTGTATCATTAATTCAATAATTTTTTCCCTTTTTCGCTTTCTTTAAAAAACATATTTAACATTTTGGCAATATCATCGAAAAAAACATTTTTAATATTTTGGAAGCATAATCGATAAATTGTAAGAGCATTAAACTCAAAAAGTTTTTCCGAATAAAGTTACCGGCTCTTTAACTGCTAATAACTGAATCTTTTAACTTTAACTATTTCTTAAATTTTGGCTAATGAATATGTGATTTAATTTAAAATTTTAGAACGCATTACTCATGGCGAACCAGCTGGTCGCCAAAGGCGGCTAGTATATAATATTGCAACGTTGAATATGCTTTTTACGAGTAGAAATCAACAATAAAATAAAAGTTATTTATAACAACCTTATATGAGAACTACCGGAAATGAGTAATCAAAATAAAACTTTAAGTCCTTTTCAGCAATTTTTATACCTCATGACATTCAACATAAAACAATTTTATGAGATATATTCCAACAATTATTTTGAATATCCTTTCTTAGCAAAACAATGTATAAGCAATTTATAAAAGAATAAAATAGTTCTTTCAATTACTGCATTTTTAAAATATTAATAATGCATATATAATAAATATTTAATCATATTCACAAATGCTTTGTTTTTATTGAATACATGTAAGTTTTGTAACATTGTAAAAATTACTATTTAATTCTTTTTATACGAATAAATAAAAGAATAATTAGATTCAAAGAAAGAAAGATTCTATCACAATTTTACGCTCTGAAATGCTTAATACTTTCCTGGATAAATACCAACTCAACAAAATGAAAACAATTCAAAAAAGAAAGAATAATAATATTCTTTTCATCTAAAAGCCATTCAGACAGGAAGAGACAGGTGTGAAGTCATTCCTATTTATGCTTACTCTGCGGTTTCCCCGGTCTGGACTTTGAATCGTTATTCCTATCGAAATAACTCTAATTCTACGCGCTTTATTTCTTTTATATTCTTATAAAAGCTATAACATGCGAACATTTTCAAGGAATATTCAGTATTTCAAAAGTAAAACGTATCAATTTACTCAAGAACTTAAATATAAAAGTATCCACTCTGACTTTTATTTACAACTTTCTTTTTTTAATTTGTCTGGATTGGCAGTATTAAAGGTTAATTAACCTTTAACACAATTTTTCTGTTACATATTAATAGCAACAACAACTCTGTGTGTTATTTTCAAATAAATTAATTCGTCAGGAATTAAATTTAAATTAATATTAAGATATTAATACAACAACTTATTAGTGATAAGTTGTATCAATAGTTGTCAATTCATTATAAGTTGTCAGATATTAATACAACATATCTGACACTTTCGTTTTTCTTCAGGTGAAGAACAGAAACATGTTTAAAAACAAAACTTCATCTAGTTTGATGAAATCAAAACTTGGTTTTTTGGTAAATTAATGTGTCGAGAGTAACGGAATTAAATTACAAACTATTATCAGCAAGATATATAAAATAATAAAAAAAAACTTATCTGGTATTTATTCTTCGGGAGAAGTTCAGCGGTTTCTATTCATCATAACTTAGTTATCCAGGGTGGTAACTGAAACACTGAAAAAGAAAGCGAGTCCCTGCCTTGGAATGTAAACATTGATGTTTCAAATGTTTAATATTGATTCGGGCCGAACGTTGGGCTGCCAAATTATTGTGACAGAAAGTGCGCCAGGGTAGACTATTAAAATCAATAAACCATGCCAATTGCTAAAATACATTTAATGACATTGAAGGGCATGATTTACACTGGCACAAAACTATTTAGTACAATAACATTTAACATATATGCATTAAAATAAAACTCGGGGACTACATCATGCTTTACGCTCGCTCCCAAGACATGGACTGATTGTTCATAGCAGCGGCCGCTAGAGGGCCGAGAAAAAACAGTTACGGTTACAGAGTGTAATTTTTTTTCCAGTTCTGAACCAATAGAACGGATTCTGCAATTTGGAAGTATACTGAGAAAATGATACAATGCTCCAACCTGCACACTTCTCCCCAAACTTCCATCCCACACCTTATGAAGACGCTTCACTAATAAGAATGTCTAGAAAATTTGTGATAGTGGATTTTTAAAATTTTATACTCTATATATCCGGTTTATGGTAGTAAGTTCATAAGCCAGATAAGAACTTCAAGACCAGAGTGTACACTTTTGTCTAGCGGTTATGTTCCATAGCTACGGACCCAAAGATCCCGAGTTCGAACCTTAAGAATGCACATTGGTGACCCTGGTTCTGAACTAACAAACGCAGCATTCATGGCGACTTCCTACCTATAGCAAAAGTCGGCATAACGCGTGGCGTGACAAAAAAGCGTTCGTCTCCCGCCAAAAACACGTGGTGCGATAGCATCGTTCGTCTCACATCCAACTCTTTGGAGGGAGAGTAATGAGTTGGTAAGTTCATAAGCCATATCACAACAACAATTGTTAATAAGCTGCTTAATAATAATTACCAAAACTTGCTCAAAGTTTTCTGCATAATCACAATGTCATCTTTTAATCTTTTTAAAATTTTATAAGGAAAGAGAAGTCGCAGAGTGTTAAGGTGGGTTCACACGAGGCTTTTTATTGTCCGCAAACATTGTCTCTCCGCTGTTGTCCCGGCATTGTCCCCGTGTGAACACTTGAGACAACGTTTGTCCCGACAGGACAATCATTTGCCATTGTCCCGTTGTGGTCAAGTGATTTTCCGAAAGTAGGCGGGATCTTCTATTGCGGACAGTAATAAGCCTCGTCTGAATCCACCTTTAAGCCATGTGAGTAAGAGGAATGATTTAACATGCAAACGTTATTTTACTGCCTTAAATCATCTCACCTTAAATGAATAGCAAACAAGAATTTTTCAAATTTTTATTTTGCTTCATCTTTATGCAGGAGGGTTCTAACCGTTTATTTATTGATGTTCGAAGATTTTACAATTTTTCTCAGTAACTCACAACAATAGTTTGCTAAGAAATCTCCCCCCTCCCCCCTCACCATCATTATCAAATGCTCCTGATTAACTTAATTTTAAGTTTATTTTATAGAGGACCACCTCTATCCAAAAAACGTTTGTGCCATAAGAAAACAATTAAATTTACCTTTTCTTACGCAATGTTCCCCTATACGGATCGCTTAGTTTCGATTGCTTTTAGAAATCTTTAAACTCGACTATAAATCATAAAAGAATAGGTTTCAGATTCAATTTGAACCCCTTTTTTAAAATAATAGCCGGCAATTTAAATCAAGCTTATCCATAATAGCGCGCTATGTGAAAGCCTTTTTTTAAGGAGTTTTATTAATTATTTTCTAGTAAAAAATAATTACTAGTAATTTAATATCAATGTTATTCTGTTGACTGTACTTTAAACTATTTATTCTCTATATTTCCAACAACAACAAAAAAAAAACTGAGATAGAGACAGACAGTCAGAGAGGGCATATATATAATCGTTCGATAGAATGAGGTGTTCTCTCAACTGCTAACTACTTCCCAAGACTCCAGATGAACCGCACCGATTGGCTCCCAAGACTCGGCCCCAGGATCCTGCCTTACTGATTGGACGATGCTGCACCCTCACCCCCGACCACGACTGATTGCTGTTCCTTCTTCACATTTCACCTTCAGACATCGCTGTAACATCCGATGACATCGAAGATGACCACGACATTTACCGAACGCCAGGCCGTAATTAATCATCTCAGTACCGGAGATCAAGCCCCTATCTTGAAGGGCTAGGTGCTCCGTCAACCACATCCTATCGAGGTGTTCTCTCAACTGGAATACAGCGCCGATTGTGTTACTTCGAGAAACGATATGCTGAAAAGGGAACACCTGTGTCTTCAGTTACTGTTCTTCCTTTTTCGTGTAATATGACCTCATTTCAAGGAATAGCGTTTGGAAGGGACAGAATTCTTAGAAATGTCCAACCCTTGCAAGGGTATGAAGTTTTGTGGTTTTCTTTTCTTTTTTATTTGTAAGTAGACTTGGTCATCTATACTTAGAACGTCACAGAGCTTCTGCTCTTTATATATATTAAATTATCAAAAACTATTTCGGATTCGAACAAGACTAAAGTTTAAAAAGCTATCATTGTATTTAGTGTGTGCGAATGCAGCTACTACTAAAATACAGATGAATCACATAAATTAGCTATATAAGAGAAAACGAAACTAAGTGCGGAAACGGAACTAAAAGTAGGAATCGAAACTAAAAATTATTTCATATTCGAACTAAATTAAAATTTAAAAAAACTATTAAAAAATTATCATTGTATTTAGGAAGTGCTAATGCTGCTACTACCAAAATACAGATGAGTCTTAGTAAATTAGAAATATATGCAAAGTAAAAAGAATTATAATAGAATCATAATTACATCAATTAGAAAAAGAATCCGGCGAAGAATTAATTCAAAATAAGGGATTTTTTCTGTGAGGCATCGGTGGACAATGATAAAAAGTATTGACACCTCGTGACCCGAAATTTATATATATATATATATATAATATATATATATATATATGCAATCATAAAATTATTAAAACAATCAAAACCCATTTCTTGGTTAACAAAAATTAAAACGAAACCAACTAGGTCGAAGTCGAAATTAAAACTCAATTCAGAATTACACGCTAAAAGCTCACAAAATGAAAGGTAAATGAATAAGAACCAATTAATGAAACAAATCCAAAATACTATAATCAAAGAATTATTTAA
>JAPMOQ010050086.1:3505-20474 GCA_026543055.1 Argiope trifasciata
AGCTGTTTTTCGAATACCCACTAATAACTTATTAAAATAAGTACATATGTTGAAATTACTCTTTAGGTTAGAATCCTTACATAATTTTCCCTAATTAAGTGCTTTTAACTGTTTTTAAAAATTCAATTTTAATTTCAGAACCAAGGATTTTCTAGCTTAAATGATTTATTTTGAGTATGAATTTCCTGGCCGTGCCATATTTAAGCAGCAGCATTGTATTCCTTTTACTCACAATGATTTTATTTGACGCAAATGGAAAGCTGTTTAATCGTGATTACTTCTTTTCGATATTTATCTATTATTACTTACAAATTTCTCATATCAGAATAATAGTTAATTATAAAATCGTTGTTTAGAATAAAAAGACCCATCTTTCTCAAGTTTTTCAAACATCCCTATATTTTCCTCCCGTCGCTCTTAAATGTTTATTTATTTAGTTCAGGATTTTCGTCATCAAAAAAGAATGAGTGACCTTTGAGAAAAAATGTTGATGACATTTCATCAATGAGGTGCCATTAAAGAAATAAAGAATTATGTAATAAAACACATAAGTAAGCAAAAACATGAAATGCATTAAGATTCCTCTACCACTAAAATAAATATTTCTTAATCCGGTTTAATAAAACTGAAGATGTCATTACTATAAGCAGCGGAAGTGTAAGGCATTTGTGGAGCTGAGTTTAGACCGTGCAATGCGGCAATTGTATTAGACCGGCTTCAAAGAGAAACCGGCAATCTTAGAACCAGGAGATGTACAGGACAGGTTCAATCTTCTGCTAGCCATTAAAGCATGTGAAACCATTCAGAACATTAAGATAACAATAGAAAATGTTAAAAAAAAAAATCTTAAAATGTCAGTTCCCAAAAGTCGAGCCTTCCGCTTTTTAATTTTTTTTAACAGAAAGTATAAAGTGAAGCCTGAAAAATTTTAAATCTTTTGTCCGATCATGCCCAGATATTATTCATTATGCATTTTAATTATTTAAATTCTGATAAACGAGTCATACCAGATGAGGATATCTCGCGTTGCAAGATCGTCAACAATAGATAGACCAGTTTTATTTTCTTCTTTACATAATGGAAATATCTCTAATAAGAAAGATACTTCTTTTTGACACAAATAAGTGATATAATCAAAACTATTTTGTTGATTGTTTCAAAGATAACAGCATGGGATTAATTTCAAGTAAGGACTTAATAAAGATATATTCACCATGCACAAGCTCGAAGTGCTGCATTGGAATTGTTTTCAGTATGCAGAATCGATATAGAATGTAAGACAGTCGAAACTTTTGCATTAACACAGCATTTATTTTATATAATGCACGAAAACTTTAAAGAAAAAGATTCTGATTTTAAAGTGCGAGCGCCATCTGTGGTTCGATGAATATATTCTATCTATTGGAGTCTAAAGAAGGATAAAGATTCAATATAAATTACAAATTTTGTGTTTGTATAATACTTTTGGAAGAAAATTATAATTGTGCAATTTGCTTTTCATATACAATTAATTTTTAATGCTCTGAACTTTTATCCCCTTTCTTTTACACTATTAATCATGCAACAAGGAATGAAAAAAAAATGTTTCAATATGGTAATTATTTGTGACTACAATTAATTTATTATATTTTCAAATTGTTTCAATTTTTTTTAAATCTTATGTTATATTTCATGAGTATAAAATTCTGTGCAATGTAGATATATTTTATTTGCTTTAAATTTTGGCCGAATAGCTATAATTTCAAATTATCGATATAATCTACTTTTATTTTATACACATATGTTTGCTTAGTTTTCAGTAGTTTTTTTATATTGTTGTGCAAAAGAAATTCGTTTCACTGTTGTATCAAATATTTATCCCTATGATTTTTTTCCCCATTGCTAAGATGGAAAATTTCGATTTATTATTTGTGCTAATCATGTATATGAAGAATAGAAATAAAGTGAAATAAAAGCACCTGAAAGACTATATGCAAGCAAGAGATAAATTAAAATAGCATTTTCGCGTTTAGTGGTCCTATGATATCATGGAATATGACTACTTTAGGAAACTTCATGTTCTTTAAAAACAGAATATATGCAAGACAATTTAAAATAATATCAATTTATTTTTTTATAAAAATTTGATAGTCAAAAATACAATATTGAAGTTGCCATAAGCTTAATGAATGTCTTAGAGATACAGTTGATTTTTTAAAATAAAGCAGAATGAATATAACCTCTCTGCGAACCAACTGGTCGTGAAAAATACGCAACAAAAAATGACTTTACCTTTCATAGTTGCTTTTATTTATGATATATATATTATTTTCTCACCGTCAATTTCCCAGAACATTATCAAAGATTAGTTGGTCATCTTAATTCAAATATTTTCTAAGCTCAGTTGTCGCATCGATACATCTAACACAATAAAATTTTGATTGTGCAAATGACAATGAATTTATTTAAAAATGATATAATATTCCGCAACATGGGCAAGCTTGTTTATAAAAGTATTACATACAAAAAAACTACAACTAAAAAAAAAAAATAACGAATAACCAAACCATTCTATCAACGTTAAAAAATTGTGCAAGTTTCGATTATACTACCACTATAATAAATTAATTTGCTTCAGGTCCCTTTATAAATTGTTTCAATTGCTGAAGTTCTCAGCGTAAAGACTGGGGTGCTTGTTAAACTGAATATAGTCCGATTGTAAAATATAACGGCAATTACCCTTGACCGGTCTCTCACAGACAGAGATTGGCAATTCTACGTTCTTGTTTGAACCACATAAGGTGAATAAAGAAAACAAATAAAATATTCCAAAAAAAGAAAGAAATAAAAAACCAGTCAGTTAAACAAGCCTTCAGCCTTTCGCTTTAAATTATTAATGTAGAAAATTTAAAAATGTAATAGTTTTTTTTTTATATATAATTGATAATAAACATATTCTTTTTACTTTATAGTTATGAGCCAGATGATGCAAGGACAGAACTGAATTTCAGAAGCATTAAAGTTTTTGATAAGAGGAATTGGAGTAACTTTTTTAATGTAAATATTTAAATCCGCTGCATTTAAAATATAAATGAATTTAAATAAAAATGTGGCATTATTCATCTTTTTAATAAATCATTCAATAGATGGCAGCCTGAGGTTAGGTAAAAGCGGTAAATGAATTTGAGAGAATATATTTCTTTCAAGGGCCAAAATCAAAAATATTCTAATACATTTCCAAAGTTGCTTGGCAATACATAGAAGCAAAAACATGGCGGTGAATGCATTAAACTAAGACTATTTAAAATCCATTTCTTAATTTCTTATTAGTTAATATGATTAGTTTAGCTAGAATTTTTTTCGCCTTGGCGAAAGATTTGGCATCTAATTGTCTTACTCTATAAAGAATATCCAAAGTATTGAATAGAATTTAGAAACTTAGATGAAATTTTTTTACATCTGAGGCGGCGGCATCAGTTTTTCGACCGAGTGGGGGACTAGATATATTCAATTGGGGGCAAATAACATTTCACAAATTTACCTTTCAATTAATTCAGTCTTGCATTTTGCAAGTAATTAGCTTATATAATTAATAAAAGCTAATTATAATAAGTAATAATTATTGTATATATGCTTACCAATAATTTTGATATAGAGACAGAAAGATTTTTTTTTGATGAAAAGAAGACAACAAGAAAGAAGATTTCAAATCAATTATACCGCTTTGATACTGTAAATACATTTGCACATTATTTAAAAATCTCATCACAAAATAAAATAATTGCTGAAACAATAGAAATTTAATTATTAATTTTTATTGCACGCATATACATATAATATTATTCACAAAGTTTTAAGTAATTTAATTGAAAAGCAGATCTTTTTCATTTAAGACTAAATTCCCCTCTGTCATAAATTTACGAAGGTCAGCCTGTTTTAGCCCCCCTTTTAACAGATGCGGGGCATTATCAAATCGCAAGAGCTTGTTAAATGTTTCCGTGCACAAATAAGATATTGCGTTATAGTAGTTTACAAAGAAGAAAAATAGAAGGCCGCGGTAGCCTGGTTGTAGAGCTTCAGTCTCGTTACCGAAGGGTCGCGGGTTCTGTCCTCGTCTTGGCCAAAGACCACCGTGTTGGCTAATGGCAGTTGGGTCACGTTAAATATGTCGAGACTGCAAAGTCCTCCAAGTTCCCATAACAAAACGATTCCTCTGGGGATACTGAATCAGGGATGAGTCGGTCTCTGATCTCTTGGATCATAAAACTGGGTTGAAATAAATCATATATTTATTATTTGAAGGGAAAAAAACTAGGGAAAACAGTTTAACTAAACAGGTTAATACAGGTTCAAAATATGAAAGTTAATTACATATTCAATTAATTAAAATACACAGAAAATTTTGTCATTATTCTACAAGAAATGTATTTATACCATCTTAAAATTCAAACTTCTTCTTTTTCAATAATGCAGTTTCATTTCCCTGGGATTTTTATCTAATTCTCACCAAATTTTTTTCCAGATTAAAGAAACAATTAAGTAAATGTGGACGATATTGAAATACGAAATTTTATCTGTATTTTTAAAAGTATTCTGGTTTAATTAATTGACATTCAGATTTTAATTAAAACCATGAAGCACTTAATGTATTATATACGTAACATTTTATACGATCTATATTAAATGCGACCTTGTGCTAACGGTTCATATAAACAAAATAATGAATTCGAAAAATAGAATTGTGCATCATTGAGCACATAGTTCTGAAGAACAAATAATCTCTGCAATAGAAAATGTCCTTAGCAAAATTAAGCATGATATAAAATCAGCGATGTACTAGACTTTTCAAAAGGATTGTACCCTAGCCAGAAGGAACAAACTTCAATTATTATTAGGTATGAAAAACTTGAACGGAAATGATTAACTATAAACGAGTCATTTGTAGGATTTATTGAAGTGACTGATGCGATTGGAGAAGGTCTAACAGAAACTCTATAGAAAAGATTTGCTGAGCATGATTTAAATATTATGAATTGTAGAGGGCAAGCATATGACTACGGTAGTAACATGAAAAGGAAATATAAAGGAGAGTAATCTAGAATACTTTCTCTGGATAAATTTATTTTCTTTCCAAGCCACATTCCTTTAATTTATTAATTTGTGATGCCGCTTCTAGCAGTACATATAATGCAAAAAATTTCGGATATTATAGCGTTTATATAGCTTAATTTCTGCAATAGGAAAAAGATGAGAAATTCTGAAATACATTTAAACATTACGCTTAAACCACAATGTGACTCTCGTTGCGAAGCTAAAACAGATTAGATAAAAGCATTGTATGCATAGTTTGAACATACTGGTTATGTCCTAGAAGAATTTATTGATGTTTAAATGATATAAGTAAAGATAATACAGCAGTATCCGAAGCCGAAAGTTTATAAAGTGCAAGAAATGTCCTTTATTTTATGTTTAACAGTATTGTTTGCAATATTTTCCAAAATTAACTCTATCAACAAACTATTTCAAGTAGAAACAGTTGTTCTTGACTCGACATTCAATTTAGTCGATAAAATTTAAACTATAATCTAAAATTTAACACATTTTTCGACGAATGCTAGCATATAATTTGAATATTTCCTGAAATATGAATTCGAAAAAGGAAAAGATTATGTTCTAAAGTTATATAACGGTAGAGGCATTAAGATATCATTTTTAACACTGTAATTGATACTGTTATCAAATAGATGATGGGTTAAAAGTAAATTGGAGAAACGTTCGAAAAACTGTGTAAAGTTTTCTAACACACATGTAGATGGAAATCTAATTCAAGAAATTTGTTCGTTACGGGATCTCATTTTGAATGAAATTGATGTAAATAATGGACAATACATAAAACGTTGCATATAAAATAATGATTTTAATTGCGTTAAAATTTTTCTTTATGTCTTCAGTTAATACAGCAAGTGCTGAGAATTCAGCGAATTAAAATTAATAAAGAGTTATCTTTGGTCAATAATATTTTCAGAACGTTTGAATGGCCCTGCAGAATTAAGTATCGAAAAAGAAATTGCAAAAAAAAAAAAGTAACTTTTTTGAAGTTTATATATATAATCATGTATTAAATAAATAAGCATTCATAATACATGCTCAGATTTGTATTTTGGGGGGAATTGCATTTTTTCAAAATATTAGACCCAGAATAACTTTTTGCATCCAGGCCTCTTTGAAGAGAAGGCTGACTCGGATCATAATGCCTTTAATCTACTTTGTCATGACAGGCTATAAATATATTGTGGCGAATTATGTAAAGAATTTGTAAAATTTTTGTCACTATAGTTTTTCAAATTTAAGTCCTTATAAGATTCCTCCATAAGATTTATGATTGTCAACGCTACCGATTTTCTGTATGCGGAATTCGACAACACAAATTGCAGTTGTTACCATAAATACACGTTCTGCATATTTTGAATTTGATGCTTGAAATGAAACTTTATGGCATGAAAATGTAAAATTAGGTGTGTAGTTTTGTCAAAGTTCATTATTTGTTTCATGTTTGAGTAGCCTCTTAGCCGATGCAGTTCCGATAAACTGCACCGTTGCCCAGGGAACACCACGTGGAGGTGGGCTACTTTCGTTCCCCACCCACCCACCCTCCTTCGCTGCATCCGAAGACAGTTCTGATCTGAAAACTGCATCGGGCAGCTGACGACAGTTTTGATGTTAAACTGCGTCGTCCTGCGACCGGTATCTCACTGGAATATCCAAGGCTAAGCAGAACTGGTAGATCTCAAAGGATTCTACAACTGGCACTCCGACAGGAGCCATCCGTGCAGGCAAACCCAGAGCAGAGCACAGCTTGTAGACCGCGTAGGATTCTACAACAGTGATTTCTGACTTCTGGGTAGCAGATGGAGCCAATTTCGCTGGAAGTTCTAAGGCCTGGCATATCCTAAATACCATGTAGGAGCGAACCACTGGGACGGATTCCACTCTACTCCCAGGTGGATCAGATGGTGTAACATCTTGATCCAAATCGGGATCGAAAAACAGATCTCCGATTGAGGGTAAGTGGGGGAACATGTAATATTTCAACAGTTCCAAGATCGTCCATAGGACGATCCATTCAAAGATGGTCGTAGCCTCATTGAAGTCACAAAACACACCAAGCATAGCTCAGCAAAAAAAGTCACACAACGATCAGTTGCAAAAAGAGAAATGATTCATAACAGAGCAGTAGGAGGGGGATTCATTGTTTCATCTATTATATTGTTTGTATTTTGTGCGTTTGTTTAACATTAAACAGTAATATTTCTTCTATCAACAATATTATAAGTGATTGTTGAAATCCAATAACAACTGAAATATAATCAATGATTATTACTAAATTAACAATGGAATAACAATCTGATAATAAAGCAATGCTAGAGGGGACCAAAGAGTGGGGTTAATATTTAATTAAATTATGCGAGTTTTAATTCATATATTTTTTCGAATATTAACTAGATTTTTCATGAGGGTTTTAAAACGAATACTATCGATCGAGATTGAAATTTGCAAGAAATGTGTTGAGAAAAATTTGAGAAAAAATGTCCTTTTTTACTTAATATGTTAAATGATAAGTTTCTGCCCTGTGCTGTATTTCAGGTAAATTGCATCTCATATTCGTGTAGTAATTAGTTAAACAGAGGAAGTGGTAAGTAAAAGAAAAGTGAACGAAAAAGAGAAGAAACGAGCAAAAAATAAGCTGAAATGCAAAATTCACTCGAAATTAATGAAAAAAAAACACATCAATTCAAGAGACATCAATGTCCAAAATCCCTTACATGAGCGTTTAGTGCTTCATACAATAATGAAGAAAACAGAATATTCCTTTTAGACACTCATGTATATTCGGTTCATTTTTATTCAAATAAAACTCAAAAATTCCATACAAAACTATTTTATAAGATCAATTACCAGATTAAGTCATTGTTACTTCGTTTACATGCGTATGAGCAGATCGATATACTGTCAACCCAAATTTGAAATAATTTAAATGTTAAATTGCCGGCGTCCTTTCCCTAGAGATAGAGCATCTTCCCCATGATCTGAGAATCCCGGGTCCGTGTCTTGGTTGGGGCATGGTTGGTCTTCCATTGTGTTCTATTTGTGAGGTGTGTGAAAGAGCACCCCTGTAAAAAGGATTGAGCAAACGAGTGTGTGAATGTCGCCTTCATATGATTTGCCGTCCAGTGTTCAGGGGTCCTTAGCCTCAGAAGCTTTTGGACCCCTTTTTCCATCATAACGCCGACACAACATCATCGGATGTTAAATCTGTACATCGAATGCTACTCTTTCAGTGTTCTTAGTTTTCTTGCTATCGTTTTAAAATACTTTCGGGCCGCCGAATCGACAAATTTCCTCTGAATGTACTTTGTTCAAAATTTGATAGAAACTTAAAAATCTGAAGTAGAGACCATAACCAAAAGTTCATCCATCACACTCGAAACCGCTTTTGAATCATTGTGTTTACTCATAGGCGTTATTTATTTTTTTTAAATAAATTTCTCAAATTTTGGGGGATCAAAAACGTGCTGATTCTCCAAAATATGGATTTCGAATTTTGTAAAAACTATTATAGGTGTAAACTATAAAATTATACTTAAACTGTTATTTACAAACTGTATTTTTTTTAACTATTATAAGTCCTAGTCAGGCACACCGTCAACCCATTCTTATTTGATTGACTGTTGAGGGGTTTCAGAAAGTAATTTTGTCCTGTTTTGCAAGTAACTGGACCCTAACCTTTACGTCTTACCGAAAGTTTAATTACCGTACTTTACGATGAAATGTTTCCAGATATTGTATTGGAGCTTCACGTGACACAAATAATGCTCAAAACTTGGAAAGTGAAATGTAATCATTCATTTTGTTAAAATTTAATAATAAGGAATGCATTAAATATAATTACTATTTTGTAGCTTTTTTATTTTTCTATTAAACTTATTTTCAATTAGGAATCCGTTCTACATGAACAAAATTTGATTTTTTTTAAAAAATGATTATGTAAATAATTTATATACTTTCTTCCCACATTGATCCTTTAAGTTTTATACATCATTTCAGTCTTAAATCTTTACAAAAGCGCCAGAAAAATTGAGATTTATTTCAAGTTAAAGATTAAGAGCTATTGAAGATGTTTGCATAGCTGCTGTCATGCTTTTTCTCAAGACACAAAATATAAATTAGAGAAATGTTCCAAAAACTTGGTGAAGTTTTAAAACACAGATGTAGATGAAAACCTAATCCAAGAAATAATTATAATGAGCTATTTCTAAATGTATTAACTGTGTTAAAACTTTTCGTTATGTTGCCAGTAACTACAACAAGTGCTGAGTGCTCTTTCGGCAAATTTAAAATTATTATCTTCGGTCAAGCATGTGTTCAGAACGCTTGAATGCACTTGCTGTATTAAGCATCGAAAAAAAAATTGTAATTTTTCAGAAATAATTGATCTGTTACCAAAAAAAAAAAAAAAAATTAAAAAATCACGCATTAAATAAACATGCATTAATAAAACATGATCAGATTTTATTTTTACTTTACAAAAAATGTAGGGCCCCAAATGATTTCTTGCACCCATGACCATTTGAAGAGAAGACCGGCTCTGGTTGCAGTTTCCCCTTCCCCTTCTTTTTATGATCTCAGGGTACATTCGTTTTAGAAGAAATTTGTTTTGTCTTTCAGCTAACCATAGAGTTGAAATAGTGATGTATATCGACTCTATGCAGCTAACTAAGCACGAATAAAACCTCACTGATTTGCAAGCACTCAAATCTGGGAACATGAAATAAGTTTTTAATATATATATATATGTAGGAATTGGGTGGGACAGAATGCCCATCCAACCACATTTAGTTCAGTGTCTAGTGTCACTGAATGAAGAAAAAGAAGCTTTTGAATATGAAAGAAATTTATTTACAGTAAAGAAAAAGACATTTACAATTACGACAGGACTATTTACAATAGAGAAAAGAAAAAGTATCACCCATAGATGCCACCAAGAGTAGTCAGCAATTGTTTCATGGTGAAACTACGTTACGTTTTTACAAGATGCATGATCGGAAACGATACGATCCTCTCTGGTCCACGTCTGGCGAGCGAATGAGCAGTTCGCTTTTTTCCAAATTCTTATGTCACGCGTCTTGGATTTAACTTCAGCGATATTTTTGTGTTACCCGTGGCGACATCTATTGCAACAAATTGGAAAAATATTTAACAGCAAAACTAAATATTTAACAGCAATGGCCGCTGATTAAATCTCTACATATATACTGCAATTTAAAAAAAAAAAATGATTTTATTTAGAATATGTTAAAGCAGAATATCGCTATAAAAGAAAATGTCTTTGCAACACAAAAACTAAAAAAATTTTTTTTGGATACCACTGAAGTTGAATGGGTCTCTAGGCAGTAGCCTACTTTACCTATTCGATACTCAGGACAATCTTTAAATAAGGATTGTAATCAAACTATCGGCATTAAAATGTCTTCCGAACACGTAAGCAAGAACAATATAAAATGTGGAAATTTAAGTGGATGTGACTGTTTTTTAAAATGTACAAAGAAAACTTTATAATTTTAATATCTTGTATTAAAGTTATTTCTCTTATTAATGTCACAGTAACAAATGTAAAATGCGCGTGTAAAAAATGAACTCTTTAACATTTAATTATATATATTTATATTTAAAAAGGACTAAATTTTATTCAAAAGCAGTAAGATGTTCAATTTGCGCTCCCATATTTTTAAGTATAAGTTATTGATCAATATTTTTCGCCTTCAAAGCAATTGCAAACTAATATTTTCAAAAAGAAGGAACATTTTACTCCATTTTGCATAGTTATAATATTAAATGCAGCATATAGAAAACTGAGGCACTAATTCATTGAACTAGTGAAGTGCATACTTAGATAGAATATCGAGTATTGAGTACATGTGTGTGTGTGTGTGCCAGTTTTTCTGCTGAATGTGATGCAAACTATAGGCTGAATATCTCATAATGAAATTAGCTGTCCAATTACCTTTCATTTTAACATCCACCGCGCCGATTTCTTTGTTGACCGACAAAGAATAGTCAGCAAAATGCGATATTTTTAACCTCGTCGGTTATTATGCCAAATGTTGAGCAAACTGTGTGGTTTTATCTTATGTTTACGACAGTTTTATCTTATGTTAAAAATCTACCTGTAGAACTTCACCGAAATCAATTAAAGAATCAATTAATTAAGCTGAAAAATCAATTAAAAGAGTAATTTGCATTAAGTCTGAAAAAAATAATGAAAATTTAGGAATGACTTTGAATTTTTATTTAAGCTGAAAAGTGTATAAATATTAATTACCACTGAAGATTTTTAAAAGATTGGGTGAGTAGCATTCACATAATAATTAGGTTACGTCATAAAAACTATGACCTGTAAGAACTTTGAAAAAATGCGGAAAGGTAATTGAATAATTTAAAAACATGGAATTTTTTTAAATGCTTTAATAGTTATAAAATAAAGGTGTATTACAAACATATTACATTATATTTTATATTATCAATTTTTAATCCAAATCTACTATTAAACTATTATTTTAAAAAGTCACTTGTATGAGGAGGGAATGTGAATTGATAAAAATTATTTTTCAGAACAGCATGACCAGGTAACAAAAAAATATATTTCTTAAGAAATTATATATTCTTGAATTTTATAATATTCTTCCAAAAGCAAAATAAAAAAGTAATTTGTTACCATTGTTGTCATTTCCAGTTAATTTCGGTCATTACCACCGGTGGCGCTACTCTCTACGTGGATTGCCATATTATACGAGTTGCCAAAAAAATTATTACAAGACATCTGCTTCTTCTCATGTAGGTGCTAACTGAACCTGGTTTTAAAGTTTAATCACACTTTGCTGTTAAATCCTTCTTCTTCTGGAACAGAAATTAATCAGAAATTGCCATTTGAATGCTGATACGTTAGGAATGCGTGAGATCAAAGAGGAGAAACAAACTTCTGATGTTATAAACCAAACAATCACTTGAATGAGGTAATAGGGTCTTTACGACTGATCTTAGATTACTGGAGATTGCCATTTTCGGTAAATGTAGCCATTTCTGTTAAAAAATGCCTTAAAAATTATTACTAGAACTTTTTATATATATTTACTATCTTAATGCATTAACAAAATGGTATTCTTTTCAATTTTATTTCTTTGGATCATACTGTGGGAGGTGAAATGGGCTCGGATTAGAACCTGGGACCTATGGATTTGTAAGCCAGTAACATAACACTGGACAAAATCATACTCTTTACCCGGAGATGTTATCTGTCTTATTAAGATATCATCACAGACTCGCCCTCCAGTGAATTAGACGAACGATATGCGTTGTTGTTGAATGGTGATGAATTGGTTTGTTGAGTGAGAGGTTGCTGTGTGTAGTAGTTATAGTTAATGTGCCGTACCCATCTTTGTTTGGAGAGCTTTTTAGTTACGCCAAATGTTATGGCGAGCGTGCTTGAATTGGTGCATCAGGTGAGTCTGACGACTTTGTTAGCGGGTAGATAGCGCCACATCAGTTGCATGTTCATTGTACGAAATCTCCATTGTGAAAGTGAAGTTGGCTCAGAATAGAACCCGGGACCTTTGGGTTTGTAAGCCAGTAACATACCACTGGACAAAAGCATGTTCATGTCCCATCGATGTTATCTGTCTTATTAAGAAAAAACCACAATACAAAAAAATGCACATATAATGTCATCAATATGTAGTCAAGAATATCTCTTTAAAATTGCGTTATTTAATGAGCTTTTATATGTAAGTCAAGCGAATGAATATTGTAATTTCTTAAATATTACAACCATTTTGAAAATTTTAGACATTCAAACACAGCAGACCTTTACAAGGGGTAATAGAGGTATAAAAAATTTTTGCTGAAATCTAAATTGTCTATAATAATTATTATTCACGACAGTTATTCATGTTTTGGGAGCGTTGTTTGATCTACCAAGAGCATGAAGAGCCCGAGACCAAGTATTCAAATTTTTGAAGAAGTAAGTGAATAATTTTATTCAACAAGCTATATTATTTTAGCTGAATTCTATTTAGATCTATTGCATTTTTAATCTCGAATGATAAAAAAATAGTTTTAATATAGAAATATACTTTGTATTTAGTTTATTTATCACTAAAGCAATGTGATTTAATTCATTGCTAACATAAATTGTTATATTAATATTCAAATAATTAAATTATAATTGCTAAAATAAGATTTTACATTGATTTGATTTTGAAGACTCAGTTTGTAAGAGTATTTTATAGTACTGAAATTTAATATGTTATAAGTATATATCAAGTAATTTTGTGATATGTGCTAATTACTCCTAATTATAGTGTATTTCTTATTAAAAGTGTCTTATTTGTTGAAGAGAATATGTATCAAAATTACTGTTGGTTGATGAATGTTTACTTTTTTAATGTTTTAAATAGCAAAAAATATTTTATACATGGAAACTGCAATTTGATTTTCCAAAATAAGTACAGTTTTGAAATTCAACAAACATTCTACAAAAATTCAATAAGTTTAGCTAGAAATTTTGAATCCAAATTTATTGATGAAATTGTATTTAAGCTTGCGCATTTTTTAATTTTTTATAGTGACCAAGGCTAAGTTAAATGAATTGAAATTTCATATATTTCACAAATCAGCATATTAAATAATAAATAAAAGCTAATTTTATGTAAACCAAATTGATAAAAATTTGTCTTAACTTTGTCTTAACATAGTAGAATAATGAAAATTTAGAATTTCATCAATATTTACCTGGAAATTTAATCTACGCCTCTTGTTTATATTTATCTCAAATGATGGTTTTGTTAACTTCCTTGCAATTTTGCAGTTTCACTAAATTTTCAATTTTGTATTTTTATAATAAGACAATATTTGATTTTTCATTTCAAATTTTATATTGAAATCATATTTCACCTTATCATATTTCACAAACCCTTCTTTACTTAATTCTTTTTTCCCTTTAAACTGCTCTAAATGTGTTGCATTTTAAATTCACTAGTAATGTTTAAGTTTTAGTTTACCAAGTTTAATTACTTGAAAGAATCTAGGCGTCTGTAAGAAAATATACAAGTTTTATATTGGGTAATTTAATGTTTCATAAACAAATGATTTAGGATGTGTCAAATTGTTTCCAATATTTTTTAAACTCATATGATATTATTTTTAGGGCATTTACTCAACATGTTGCTACAAATAAAGTTCCTTAAAATGTTGCTGAAGATGAAAATATCCAGAAAATTTTTCTCAAATGATTTGCTCTATACAACATCTTTTCCATGATATCTTAATAGCTTAAATATGGGTGAATAAAAATTCATTTAAGATTGTATAATTTCTGAAGTTTGAAACTGTACTGAAAGGTTAATAATGTTCATTTAAGAAATAACATAAAATTCCCGATGAATTAAAAATCACATGAAATGAAATTACTTGAAAGAATGAGAACAGTTTAAGAATTTGAAAAATAGATTCTAAATTATATTTTCACAATTTTTCGAAATTATTGATATTCATTAAACTCGAAAATAATAAAAAAAAATTGTTAGTGTTTTAAATGTCGAATTTCTTTTTAAATTTTTGTATTGAAGAAAAAGACCATTTAATGAGATTATTAGACAATTTTAGTTCTCTGTTTCATTGCATCATACAAAGTGTATTTACTTTTAATAAGAGAAGACATAGGTCGAAAAGGGAAAAAATCTTCTAAATATTTGAAATTCAGGGAGAACACTTTCTGTTTTCTTTACAATGATTCTTGTTTAAAATTGATAATTCGAAACTGTCGTCCCAAAAATTTAGAGGCATATCTCCTTTTTTACTTAGCTGTTATGAGTCACGTTTAAAATATTCAGTAATAATAATTTTCTTTTTAAATTTAAAATATAGAAGCCAAATATTTGGGTAAATAAAACATGTATAATAAATATGCAGAATAAACTTTAGGCTGTATAAATAGGTGGAAGCAATCTTTATTTCCAATATTATTTCCTAAATAAGGTCATTTATTATTAATGTAAATTCAATAAAGTTCTGTTTCAAAACATTTTCGATCATAAATGGCAGACTGCGAATGCCCTTCTGAATCCACCTTGGCTGTGCGAGAACTCCTAAAATACAACCAGCACCTGTGGGAAAAAAATTAATATAAATGACTAGCAGCTATAACAAGACTCAAAGAAGGCTATTGAATAATTGCTTAAAAATAAGATATATATTTATTAATATGACAACTCATTTCAAATAAGTACCAAAAGTTTTAAATAATCTGAAATAACAATAAAAACTTGGCGTGTGTATAAAGATAAGATAAACTGTCGAAGCGCCATTTTTTCTTTTCAAATAATATATATATATATATTGTACAGACACATTAAACAAAACGTAATATTTTTTGGCCTCAACAGTTAAAAAATTCGTTAAACTAAATAAAATCAAATTTGATCTACATACTGTTCAGATAATGACTTTCAGCTGTCATTCTATTATGATGCGATACGTCATTTTAAGTGAAGAACGCCAGAAACCTTATATTGGGATTTTTGACATTTGTTGTTTAAAGAAATTACTCAACTTGCATCAGAATAGAAAAGTATAAATGCTTACAGTCTAATATATTCAGTCCAGATGTAATGTAATTACATGGTCATTCGCAGCCACATTTAATATCAAGTATAGGGTAAAACAAGAGTTTGCATAACTGAAATTGCAAAGCGACAATTACGTCGATCAACTGTTAAGTAGATTCCTAAATAAAGACTCCCTATTTCAATGATTCTTATGTTAAAATTTTAGGAAAAAAATTTCATTTCTTCACCGATAATGTCCGTAGAACCGAAAACCACCCTTCTTTCAAAAGTTATATAATATGAATATATGTGTATAACGCTTTCCCCCATACTGTCTTGTGAACAGGATGACTAAAGTAATTTTATTTGGATTTTAACTGGTTTGGAATATGTTGTTAGAAATGTAAAAATTTCAGACTAGTTCGTAAATGGCCGATTCTAGCTCAAAGGGGATTAAAATGGTACGGAATTGAAATTTTCATTTCTTTATAACTTTCTTAATATTAAAGATAGAAAAATAAAACCAATTAGCCAAATTAGATCCTCATTAAGACGCACAACTTTTGTGCTTGAAATTTTTTGGTAACTGCAATATCTTAGAAGTTAGAGGCTAAAATTTGATTTTCAAGCCCTAAATTTAACTGTTTCTAATAACAACAATTTACACAATCAGATAGTAACGTAGTGGAAGCTTAATAAGCCAAAAAACATCTTCAAGACTGAGTGACTACCCTTGTCTTGTGGTTATATTACTTGGCTACGTACCCTAAGATTGCGAGTTCGAGTCTCACCTATCTCCAGTAGCTTAGATGTAAAGGAATCGTCTTTTGAGTTCAAGCTTGCCAAGTGGAAATTTTTATAAAGTTCTTATAGAAAACCATGCTTCAATACATATGGGAGATTCCCAAGATTAAGTAGATATTAGGAATTTTTGTACCATTTGGTAACCTGCTCCTAGTTATAAGATTATCAATCAAACTTATGAAAACCGTATAGGATCCAGTTTAATGCCCACTTTTTAAGTTGCAAGCGGATTAAATTGAAAAAAAAAAAAAAAAACTTTCAATTAATTCATAGAGTATCGGTCTTCAGAGGGAACATCTATTACTCGGAACAGCTAGCATGGATAGATTTATCAGTAAAGTGATTATAATGGAAGTTTATAGAAATTTTTATAACTTTGAGGGTGAAATTTTTGTATATAAAGATAAATTTATTTCGTGTATCTCGGAAACGGTGTTAAAGATGGATTCAATTTTATATTTAGTCTATACATTATATATTTTGGTTTTATTATTTATCTATATAGGTGTCTTCCTTGAAAAAAAAAA
>JAPMOQ010050130.1:0-12656 GCA_026543055.1 Argiope trifasciata
AAAAATTGCCTAACTCCTTTATTTATAAGCAAATAAACATCGGCATTCGGAATTGGCAATTTACGAATACTTGTTAAGACAATTTATAATTTACAAATTTAATAAACACCAAATTTTTTAATGTTTACATAAACATTTCTACAAGTATCACAACAAGTATTTTACAAAGCTATATTACCATTGTTTTAAAGCTATTAAGCATCGGCAATGGAAAAAACAAAATTAAGCAGTGGGTTGGCAGATTTTTTAATTCAATGAAGTGATTTGCTAGTATGTTAATTAAATATGAAAACATTAAACAAATTAACCACTTTAATAAAAAAGGAAAATACTCAGGCAAAAACAGTAAGCTAACAAAATAAAGCACGCCCTATTTTGTAATTACCGTGTTGACACAGAACTCTGTTGTGATTTTTTATACATATACATAGCCTTAAATATACATGGGATGAGGAACCAATTTTTCTTGCCCGTTTAAAATCTAATTAGCACTGTAACACGCAACGTAATTAATAACGTAAGTCATAAATATCAATATATTTTTTAAGGTGGTTTAGCTCAGTGAAAAGAAAAACGCCTATTTGACTAATTAGTTTTACCCAATTAGTGCATTAAGCAAGAAAAATCGCAGTAATTTATAATAAACTTTTATAGTTTTGGTTATTAATCATGATAGGGGAAAAAGTTATACCATTGTTTTTAAGTTAATAAGGGGTAGTATGTCTAGATGAAAATTATGTGGGTTTTATTGTGCTTTGTGTTTGGATGATATGTCACAGGAGTTTGGCTCAAAAGAAATCCGAGAAGTCCATTAGTAACAGTTACCGAATAGACTTTGATAAAAATTTAAATGAAAAATTTCGTCTTTTGTTTTGAAAAAAGTTTTTAAGTCACAAAGGGCTTTAGAATACATTTAAGTAGGTAAATACAAATCATTTTATGGTTGTTTTGGGTTTCTTAAACTATTGATTACAATAACAGTTAGCATGGGAATATATGTAATGTCTGAGAATACTTACTGATTTATCTTTTAAAACTTTCTCAAACTATAAAGAAATCACAATTAAATTTTGTTTAACTTCTATTAACTTCATTTGAAGCTATACCAGTCATGAAATTTAGTTTTTGATTTCAGTTTGACAGTAAATTTTCTTTCAATGGTCAAGGTATATATCTATCCCTATCTTTATCGCTATCTATCTATATATCCATAAATATCTATATCTATATATTTTAACTATATCTATATTTGTTTATACATCTTTATCTACATCTATCTGCATTTATAAATATCTGCATCTATTTAGATTATCTATAACTTGTCTATCCATGTATATCTATTTCTATCTATACATCTACCAATATCTAAATACCTTTCCATCTAACTTTTTCTATATCCAAATCTATCTATTCATCTTTTCTTATATATTTATTCATAATTTCTATAATTATAAAATTATTTAGTGTCAAATAAAGATTAAGACACTAAAAATTCGAAATAAGCTCATATTTTAGTAAATTCATATAAGTAATTTAGTAAATAAATAACAATTCTCGATTTTCGCGTTAAATTTAAATTTTGGAAAATGATAAATATAATCAAAATTTTGACATCAGAATATCAAATATCATCAAAATTAATTATAAAAATATTTAATTCATAATTTTAATCTCCGTAATCATGATGATGATGAAAGCTTATGATCTTGTCTATACTTGCAACCCTACAACTATGAAATTTGACACATATATTCTTTTACAGACTAGAAAATGTTTCACGATTCAAGTTTTTAAGAATTTTAAATCGCGCTTTATTGTTTAAAAAAATTATCAAGACTATGAGCTTTTTAAATTAAAGAAAAAATATTGCTTGAATTAAGTTCACTGATTTCAAAATTTTGAATATTTCATTTTTCCAAAAAAGAAAAGTATGGATTAAAAATTTAGAAAATTATTTTGTCAAAGATGTTAATGACACAAATTTAATAATTCCTAATTTCAAATTTCATCCTCTTTTGGTAAATTATAATTTGTGATAATATTTTAACTTATGCATTTACATTCAATCATCTTTTTTTTTTCTTCTTCAATATAGTACGAAATATAAGAAAATAATTAAATTGTTTATTTATTCTTTTGAAATAAATTTTAAATTAATATCATACGATTTAGGATGAATTCTTGTTCACCACGAATATGCAACAAACAATATAATCTTTTAATCATTGAATTTCACAAATAAATCATAAAAAGGTTCTTAAAAGAATTCTTAAAACATCATTATTTTCTGTCGGAGTTAATATATTCAATATTTGAGTATTCAAATTTTGTTATATACTTAAGAAAGCTCTACGTTTTTAATTCCAAGAATTATAATTTAATGATACAAATTTAGCCACCATATATTACCTTGCCTGAATCTTGAAAATTCAAACTACTTTCATTATTTCATCAAATATTTATTACCAGAATGTTCTTTAGTTTTTTAAAATTAAAGAAAAAATTTACAAAATATTTTTATAATAGAGCTGCAGAACAGCAAAAGGCGTTAAGTAATTAAAAAATAAAAAGTAATTAATAAAAAAATTTAAAAAATTAAAAGGTAATAAATAAATAAATTTTTTTAAAAATTAAATGTTAAAAAAATAATAAAAATAAATAAATTTAAAAAATTTAAAATATATAGTTAAAAAAGGATAAATTAATTAAAGTTCAAGGATATTACGAGGTATTTATGTTAAAGGTTGACTTATATAATAAGCAAAATAAGTATGATGATTTTGAAATAATGCGCTTCTAGTCTATCGCAATTTGATGCATAAAAACACATTTTAGAAGAATCATTTTCAAAATCAAAGACATGCATAAGAAATTACCTACATATTAAATACAAACAACATTTCAGGATTAATACAACTGAGTATAAAGATCTACATACTTGATTGTATTTAAACAGATATTATATTAGTTACTTGTAAAGAAATTATACATTTTATCAACATAAACGCATTAATTGAATTCACTAATACAATATTGTTTTGATACTTTATTGTTTAGTGAATACAATAATAAAATTGAATTCAATTCATGCATTTGGCAATATAAGGTTTCTAAATTACCATTGATGTTTATTAAATTAATAAATGATGGAATCTGAATAAAAGTCTTATAACTGATTTCCGAGTTGAGACAAGTTGTACTCTTCAATATATTTCAATGATAACTGATTATTGTATTTTGTGCTTGTTCAAATTACATAAAATGGTTAAATTAAAAATGTTTCAGAAGGTAAACTGAATTGAGTGAAGGTATTAGAAACACGTTAAGTAAAAAATTATTATATTTAAAGCAATCTGAAGATAATTTTAAGGAAACTTGTAAGCATAATAATATTCTTATTATTGTTTATGTTGAAAATAAATGCATGAATTCCTTCTCAAAGTAATATAGTCTAAAGTTATTACATAGTGCTACTTAAAATTTTGTCAGTTGTTTGTAATATGAATGTTTTTTTTTAAATTATTTAAAAAATCATGATTTGTTTGAAATATCATGATTTGTATCTTTGAACTTAAATACTTTTAAGTATCTGGGAAATCACTGAAATTTCTAGATACTTAAAAGTATTTAGTTAAAATGTTAGAATTCATTTAATTTGTGAAGCCAATGTTAACACTCTATTCAATATGTTTTAAATTTCTTAAAATAATGTTAATGAAAAGGTATTTATTTACTTTGCGATTATTTAATATAATACTTGGATCTTGAATTTTCTATTATAACAAGCAAATAATATTCTTAATATTTTAATAGAAAGATGTGAATATGAATTAAAATTCTAGCATAGGAAAATAATGCCATAATAAATATAATAAATATTTACTAATTCTGTGGAAAATAAATAATATATTTCAACTACAGAATTTTTTTAAAGATTTCAAGAAAACGACACATTGATATTATATTTTAAAATATTTTGCAGAAATAAAAAAATGCTGTTTTGCTGTTGTTACCTATGGCTTTTTACAAGCCAGCTAAAGAGCCACTAGAGATTATAAGCCGAATGTGGAGTAGCTTCTGATGGTAAGGATCCCTGAGCACCCGAGGGCAAAAGTCTAACTTCTAGCCTATATGACGATGACGCATAAACTCGCTTGCACAACCTCTTTTTGCATGGGGGTTTCTTTCCCACATATCACAAATAGAGCGCAGAGGAAAGAATAACCATGACCAAACCAGGATTCGAACCAGGGATTCCACGGGGAGAAGAACGTGATACACCTAGGTCAGTAAACCGGAATGCTCATTTGTTATACAGGCTAATCGAAATATATGACTTATTATAAGGGTAGTTGTTGATTGTAGGATATTTTCAAAGGTGATCGTTGAAATGTTTAGAAAACATCTTATTAATTTAATTTACTTATTAATTACATTGAGCGAAGAGGAAATCTTTTTCTTTAAGTGTTAATGTGTAAAAAATATTTTATTGTATTTGACTAATTGGTGTAGAAGGACTCTATATAAATCATTATATTGTACAAGCAATTGTTTTTTTAAAGCATTACATTGGTGATTCAAAAAACATAAAATATAATTCATTGTGTCATTTAAAGTAATCTTTCAACCGAAAAAATATTTAGTAGTTTCCAGTTTTATGGAATGAAGTTAGTTTGTACATCTTAAGTATAAATTAATGTTTCTAATGGTATGAATTTGCGAACTATTTTCATAATCAGTAAGATTGATAATTATCAGCTGAAAATATAAATAAATGTAAATAATAATCATTAGTAGAAAAGGGTTTTTCTTCTTTGGTGTTCCATCTGTGAGGTTTGTGAATATCCCCCTTGTATAAAGGGGTTGTGCAAGCGAACGTGGAGCATAAAATATCTAAGTGGTACTTTTGACCCTATTTGGCACTACTGAAAAGTAAGAGGCGCTCACTCGACTTAAATCACTGACAAATAACTGTTGTTTGACTTATAAAGTGCCATAAGTCACAACCCACAGGACTCAATAAAAACTAGAAGTTAAGTCAAAGATTTGTTAAAGAAGAATTTGTTAAGACATTTATGTCTATTGTTTGATTATGTTAATTTATATCTAATATCTATTTATTTGCTTAGATTATTTTAAACTGTTCTTTTAAAACAATTTAACCAAATAAGATTCTTAAAATTGCTTTCTTTGAAAGTCAAAGATTTTTCTGAGTAATTATATTAGGTGTTAAACGATATTAGAGAATATAAAATTTGAATATTATTAAAGTTATTTAACTGCAAATTAATGGTAAATCATTTTATTTTTCACAAATCTTCAAACTGCTGCTCGGCCTCTATTGCAAAATATTCCTGAACTAATTCATTCCAATTGAAATGCATATTAATATTTTTAAATAGAGGCTTAAGTAATTCCCACGGGTGGTTAAGGACCAAAGAGAACATCCATTTATTTTTTGACTGAAAAATAATTAAATTCATTCAGTCGTACAGAAGACGACTTTAATTGAAAGAAGTAAAGTGAAGAGGAAGCAAGAATAGAAAGTGCTCAATTAATGAGAATTGCTAAAAGCCAAGAAAAATACGCAAATGTCGAGCATAATTCACTATTTAAAAATTCATGGAATTCCGGATTTAAAGAGCATGACGAATTCCTCGTAATGGAAAATGGCTTAATTTCTGAGCTGGGAGCTATTTTTTGCGTTTTAGTCATGGATTTTTAACTGATTTCTATTCATATTAAATGGTTTATTGATAAAAATGCTCCTTTCGCTTAAATATTTCGTAATCGATCCGAGAGTCTATAAAAGTAATCTAAGGAATGAATAAAGAAATTCTTCTGTATTTATGTATAAAAGCTTTGATAAATATCAAAGCTTTTATGCACAAATACAGAAGAATTTCTTTATTTAATTCACTTGAGGAATTTGATTTTTACAGTACTTTTCCTTTCTAACACGTTAGACATATGAAGAAAAATTATGAAAATGTTGAAATTGTGATTTTAATGTATTTCCCCATTTTAGATCTCCCTGAATTAGAAAACTTCATTTTGATATTGTGTCTATACACTGGTCTATCGATCTTGTCCTGGGTGTTTCGATATAAAAATCAAATCAAATAAAAAAATGTTATTTGATATGCTGTCTCAGCATTAAAATTAGGGACGGATACCGAATTTTAGGAGAAAATGATCATATGTTCAAATCAAAATTGTTTCGTTAAGTTTCCTCTTATACCACGAAGGTATAAAACTCGCCATTTTGTATTTATTTTAAAAAGATGACTTGGCCTTAACCTTTATAAATCTTGTTTTATAGTAAATCGATTTATCATAATCTATATTATGAGTTTCGTATCATTATGGGTAAAGTATGGTTTAATGGCTAATTACTTAAAAAAATTGGAAATATTTAATAAATCGATTTTAAATATTCGTTGATGTTTATGCAGAAGGATTGTCGATATGAGGTTATTTTGAAATTAGAAGCATGCATTAAAGATTTCTGTAAAATACAGACTTTTATTTGCTCTTTAGAAAAGTGCTTTGGATCATTTAGAAGACGTTAAATAGCAATATATTCTAAAGCGTTTTAATATGAAGTCTTAAAAATAAATTAAAATTAAGGTGGATAAAATGCATTAATTTAAGGCGAATAAATTGGTCTCAACTTGTAAAAATGGGCTATTGATATGAAAAATGGTAATAATATTTTTTGGTAAAATGGTAGTCAATAAGATTTCCCCAAATCAAAAAGAAAATTTTAATTTTATTTATCTAGATATGCACAGTAATTATTAATTAACAAATATTTACTCTTAGATTCACATTTTTATTTAGAATATTTCAGAGAAATAGCTATTATACTGATTAAAATATTAAAAAAGTTCTTTACTTCGGCAAAAAAGTCACTAGAATTTTGTTAACTCAAAAAGAAAATTTTAATTTTATTTATCTATATATGTGCTATGACTGTTAATAAATAAATACTTATCTTTGAATTCCCATTTTTGTTACCCATATCTCAGAAGAAAAAAAAAAACCATGATACAGATAAGTAAAATGGAAAGAGATATACTTCACATCGGTAAAAAATGTCACTTGGATTTTGTCAATTAAAAAAATGTTTTTAATTTTATTTATCTAGATATGTGCTTTGATTGTTAATAAATAATTTATCCTTTGATTAACATTTTTATTTCCAATATCTCAGTTTTCTTTACTTCGGCAAAAAAAGTCATTAGAATTCTGTCAGTTCAAAAAGAACATTTTATTGTATACATCTACGCATGTGCTATGATTGTTAATTAATGAATACTTACTCTTACATCCACATCTTTATTTCCCTTATAGCTATCTTATATCACATTTCATTTCCATTATAACTTTATTTCCGTTTCCATTTTAAAGTAAGTAATAAGAAGAAATAAAAAGAATTATTGTTTTCTTCATCAAAAAAGTAATTACTAAGATTTGACCAATTAAAAGAAAATTTTTATTTTTTTATCCAGCCACACTCTATGCTTGTTAATTAAGGATACTTAGTCTTAGATTCACAGTTTTATTTTCAATATCTCTGAAGAAAAAGTTATGACACTGATAAGAAAAATTAGAAAGTTATTTTTTTCTTAAGTGAAAATGTGAAATAAGATTTCCCCAATTCCACCCAAAAAAATTAATTTTATTTATCAAAGCTGTTTTAAGATTTTTTAAAAAAATATTTAGTCATAGATTCTAATTTTTATTTTCAGTGTAACAAGAACGAGCCGTGATACCAGATATGTTTTAGTTTTTGTGCTTATCTATTTAAATCGTGCAATTTTATTAGCTACAGATATTTCATTCAAATGCCCCAGTCAAAGAAATTTTTTTTAAAATTTAAACACATAAAGGGAAAATGATTATTTCAGAGTTAAAGAAAAATGTATTTACAAACGAACATAATTTCATTCTGAAAAGTAAAAGCAGATTTAATTTCAATATATTTATCATTTTAATAGGTTGAATAATAAATTCTGTTTAGATAATGTATTTTGGATTAGCAGCAAATAAATGAATTCAAACATCTATAATAAAAGAAGACAAAAACGACAATGAAATAAAACCTAATTCCCGAGAAAGATATATTTTGCTTCATATCGAAATTCTTTAGTAAAGTCAAACTGTCAGAACAAAACTAATCCTACAATTTTTATTACAGGATGTTTACTATCGAGAGAACATGGTCATATGTCAATGTGCTTTCGTTTTATTTCTTTGTTCGATACTTTAGCAAAGTGACACTGTCAGAACAAAACTAATTCTAATTCTTTTGTTACAGGTTCTTTATTATCAGGAAAATAACGAAGCAGAGTGTTGTCAGGGTTGGATTTTGTTGTTTAGTGCTATGCTTTAGTTGGTTGACATTGGGCCAAATTGTATGCCTATGGATAGCATTTGGTCCCCTTCAACCAGCTGTAGTTAGCATTCTACGCTCCAAAGAAAGACAAGCAGTTTATCTAATGGTATGTTAATAAAAAAATGCTTGCTTTTTTATAAAAATTATAGAAAAAAAGAAGGAATCTTGATGAAATAAAAGTTTTATCAAAGAAATTAAATGCTTGAAGGAAACGTTTAGTTATTATTTTTTTACAAAATTTACAGTTTTTAAAAAAGCATGTATTTAAATCGTAGCTATATAGGAACTGCTTACATTTATATTGAACTATTTCATACATTACATATACTGAACATTACAGATTGAAATATTTCAAGCATTACATATATTGAACATTCCAAACATGATAAAAATCTATTTGAACATTACAAGTTTTAAAAGTCTATAATGGTATAATAAGTGATAAATAATAGAAAAGAAAAAAAAATAATTTCAAAAATTGAAAAGATTAAACCCTGATTATTTGTAAAGCTGTATTTGTAATTTTTTTTAATTAGCTGAGCAACTATATCAAGTTCAAAACTAGTCATTCTCAGATAGAAAATTGTTTTAAGAATTGATTACATAGATACTTTCTTTTAATACATTGAATTTACAAACCATAATATTAAAAAGCTGATTTAATCATTATTATTATCAATTTTTTTATATAAAAAATTATGGTTTCCATAATGAATTCGATATCTATATTTTTATTACACTATAAAGTTGCAAATTATAAAAATCTCATCCAAATTAAATTTCAGATTATACCCATGGAACAATAAGTTTAATGTAAAATACGAATTGAATTGGTTTTATTAACAAATTTAGGAGTCGTCTTTATTGGTTCAAGAAATATATCTTTTCCTAAAATAAAAGTTAATCTGTTACAATCATATTTATTATGCCTTTACAAATTCATCTAGTTAAGAAAAATAATTTTAACAGAAACACATCGCATATGTGGGTGCTGCTGTTTCAACTATGTAATCTGGTCGGCAAGAACTTACATATATAATTATCCGTATAGTTATCTTCTTCCTCAGTTCGTAACAGCTACTATTAGTTGTTTTGTTTATCCTTTTTCTTATTTCGTTCTTCTTCTGTAAAAAAAGCAACTCTTGCTACTGTTAAAAATTGATTGAAGCTCTGAAAATTTTGAGTGGAGGAATCATATCTCCACATACATTTATGAAAGAAAATAAAAATGGTAAGATTATGAATTATCATGCTTCATGAAATAAAGCAAACATAATAATTATTGAGGATTTTATATAGAAAAATATGGATAACTATACAGCCTCAAATATTAGATATTTCTTTTAATACATTTATCATTCTGCTTATTAAATTATAAAGAATGTATTTATTCAATATTTCTCGTTCATTGATTAAAAAAATATAAATGTAAAGGTATTAATCTATAAGAAATTACTGCTCATATGATTAACAGATGTATATTCTATTGAGTAAAAACAGAAATGACAATTCTACTTCGGAATTAATCTCTTTAGAATATAATTTAATGTTATTATTGAAAAAAAGATAATAATTTGAAGGGATAATAAGCACAAGGAAAGTTATTTCCTTTAAATCTTAAGATAGCATAAAAAAGTAGATTATATTTATGAAATATATTACTGAAAACACCAACACACAATTTATGTTTTAATTAACTTCTGGATTTCAAAAAGTTGATAGTGTGGTGTTTCTTGTATTGAAACGCAAATGTAGAAAATTTCAACAAAATCGGACATAAATTTTTGATATGTATTACAGAGCATACAAATGAACAATTATCATTATACATTTAAAATCAATTTTAATATCTGGTAGACCAAGGTTTTCTCTAGCTTTTTTTTTTTCAAAATTAAGTTGGTTTTTTGGTAAAAATATTTAGATACGAATCATTACTTATTAATTTTTAATACTAATTTTAACCATATATGAACAAATAGTTTAAATAAAAAAAATCATAAATCCACTTACAAGAGGAGGTCACGTGGTTAAAATCTGAGATCGGGATGAGATTTAGTATAATGAGAGTACACATTTGGAATGTTCGTTTAAGAAAATATTAAAACGCAAAAGCCAGGCTATTTCGAGAAAATGGTCCTCAAACTTTTGGTAAAAATTTATGTACTATTAACTTAACTTTCGCCGGGATTTTCCCAATGGTATGGTTGTCCATACAATGAACTACAAAATACAATGAAATGGAATGCAAACAGATGACCCGTAACACAGACGTCATTCATGTTGTTCGGACCACAATATTGCACTGGCCACATGTCGAATGGAAAGGTGAATATAATTTTTCTAGTAGTTAATTATAAATTTCTTTTGTGTCTAAACTGTGTTTTTTCAGGGAAAACTCCTATAAGAAAGAATGTAAAAACCAAAATATCTAAATAAAATTATATATACTGTAAAAGCTCTTTATTCGCAGGGTATATGTTCCATAAATATGCCGCGAATACAGAAACCGTGAATATGGAATCGTCATATATATGGGATTATAAGGAATACGTTCCTAGGTGATAACATAAAAAAACAAATATGTAAAAAAATCAATTTAATTGAAGTTTTTGAACATTTTGATTCACTATCTTAAGACTTAGGCAATGGTTTGAAGAATTTTGTCATTTTCTCTTATTTGGCAGTTTTTAAAAGCACCTTCCATTCAGACTGATACGCAGTAGTCGCATTAGCAATTTGCCTCTTAAAAATAAGACTTCTTTCCATAGACGGACCAATGTTCATAAAGAAATCGCAAAGCTCATTTGCCATTCTTAAACCTTCACTACGATTTTTCAAATGAAATGTCACGTTGCTCACTCTTCTTCAATGGGATTGTGAATTTAACATTTCCTCCAAGTCGGTTTCAGTCAGATCTTCGTCTTGCGATTCAAGCAATTCCTGAATGTCACTTGATTCTAACTGTTCGAACCCATCTCGTCCTATTCCATTCGTGATGTTTCGGCTATGTTTGCAGTTTGCATTTAAAAACATACTTTAGACAAAGTTAAAATCTATTTTACTTTTTTATTAGTCCCTTTGACGGAATTTACAAAGGATATTGGGTTGGACACCTATTGAAATCCTTTTATTATTATGTATGTACTTAGTAGATCCGCGAATAAAGAAACTTTTAGCCGCGAATACTGGAATTGGGTCGCATTTTTTTAATCCGCAAATAGTGAAAACACGAATGAAGGAAGTGCGAATAAGGAGCTTTTACTATATACATACAGGAATTTCTCATTTAAAACTATTCCCAATAAAATTCTTTGAGTTGCTATTTGTAGTATTTTTCACTTATAAATAATTCATATTATTACTTATTATACCTTTGCTTACTAAACTAACCTTCATCCACTATTCACTTTGTATCAAGTCTATTCGTATTTTGAAAATACAAAATAATGTTGACATCATACATTGTTCGATCTAGTAAATATGCATAATTATGTACGTCCAATTCAGTACAATTTCAGCATAGTTTTGAGATAATCTAATCAAAAATCTGGCAAATCTTAAATTAGAACCTAGCAAATTTTTTTATTTTTATTAAAGGAAGCACACCCATTATTATACACATATATAAATCTAAATCCTCTATCTGCTTTTCGCAACATTTTCCACTAATAAATAATTTAAATTAGTGCTTATTTTACTCTCGCTCACTAAATTACTCTCCATACATTATTCACTTTGCACCAACCTATTCGTATTTTGAAAATACAAAGTAAATAGTAATGATAGCATACATTGTTCGCTCTAGCAAATGTGCATAATTATATACGTAGTTTTAAGTGTGATTTTAGTGTAGTCTCGAGATAATAAAATCGAGAATCATTTCAAAATCCGGAATTTAATTACTGAACTATATTTGAAAATGCATCAAAATCTGGCAAAAATTTTTGAAATGTATTAAAAGACCACATCCGTTATTATACATTTATAAACCAATCTAAATCCTTGAACTGACATCTGCAATATTTCACACTTATAAACAATTCATATTAGTATTTATACCCTTTCGTTCACCAAATTACTCTTCATGCACTATTCACTTTGCATCAACTTATTCGTATTTTGAAAATACAGAGTAAATAATGTTGACAGCATACATTGTTCATTCTAGCAAATGTGCATAATTATATGCGTCCTTTTAAGTGTGATTTCAGTATAGTCTCGAGATAATCCAATCAAGAATCATTTCAAACAAACC
>JAPMOQ010050131.1:0-40000 GCA_026543055.1 Argiope trifasciata
TACATTAAGTAATTTTTATTACAATTACACATTTAGCTTGTTTTTATTTGGCTAAGGAAATATTTCTTCACTTGTTTATCTTTTTGTGGGCATTTGTTTTTGTGATGCTTAAAAGTGTATGACAAAGTAAACCCCTTCTGTAGTGCACTTTTATATTTTTATAATTTCTTGTAAAACTTGCTCACACATTTGTTGGAAAGAAAAAATGTTCATTTCTGACACATTTCTAAAATTTTAATTTTTTTGAAGTTAAAACGACTTTTTGCATACAGCCGACCACCCTGTCACCACTGAATGTAGCAGTATTGACAAAATTTGTTGTGGTCAAAGGTAGATAAAAGGACTCCCTTCTCTTTTGAGTCATTCAGTAAAAAAATTAGCTGTACCATTTTTTTTTAAATATTATTATTCATCTCCAAACTAAAGTAAAATATTTTGCCAAAGTAAATGGAGAAAGTGATCTAGAAAATTCTCTCTATCATATCAGTTGCTTCCTTAAAATGTGAGATTTCTCAGAGGCATGAGATAAATAAAAGACCACTTTCATTAAAATTGTTAATATGCTTTAGCTTTATTTGATCAATTTTGCTTGGCAAATTTTATACTTTTTCTGTTGCCATATCTCGCATTCTGAAATTCCGTGTGACTTTCTTAACTTAATGGTGGGATATAATTGAAAGAAGTAAAAAGATTACCTTTTCTCTATTTAAATTTTTGTCTTTTTTATATAGGTCCACTTTAAGGTAATAGATTTTCGATAATGCATTAAAAACTTATTCAGAATGATTTAGTAATAGAGGAATCATAAGATATCTCCTTGTCCATGAGTTTTGTTTGAAGCGAAATCTTCACCTTCTGTTGCCCTCATTTTTATTTGTCACAGGAAATTACTTTGAGAAAAGTTTATCCTTGATTAGTTAGACAATGCATGTACAGAAAGGGACTTGATTATGTTTGCCACAATTTCATAAGATTTAAGAATTCCATGTTTAGCTATAAATTGCTGCTTTGGCATCCCTGAATCTTTTTCCTTCACATGTATCAAAATATTACATGATACACAATGAAATACACAATTCATATATTTAATGATTACACAAAGAAATATGGTAAAGTAAAAATAAAAAGGTTAACATACCTAAATTTGGAAAATTATTGAAAAAATGGAGGGGGGAAAAGCATCAGAAAGTGCAAAAAATACCGGAATATATCAATGATAAATGATCGATATTTTCACGCCAAAAAAGAAACTGCAAATTCTACAAACGCATGCGCAGTAAGGGGTTGGGGAATACAGTCCAGAAGCATGTGGTTTTCCTGTCGGAACAAGTACTTGCAATGGACAGAACGGCACTTTTCAACCTTTTTGTAAACCCACTTGTTATTGCTTAAGGTGGGTTCAGACGAGTCTTATTATTGTCCACATTAGAAGATTACGCCTACTTCAGGAAAATCACGGGACAACGGCAAATGATTGTCCCATCTGGACAGCTGTTGTTCGCGTTATCTAAAGTGTTCACACGAGGACAATGCCGGGACAACAGCAGAGAGACAACGTTTGCGGACAATAATAAGCCTCGTCTGAACCCACCTTTATCCTCAAAAGATCTAATATATGTTAGATCAACTCGAGTAGGTCGTTGACTACCAAAAAATCTATAATAATAAAGGGGTCAGGTGTTAAATCTTCCTTAAAAGTCTGATCCAACCTAGAAGGTAAGTTGGATAGTCGTAAACTCATCTTTGCAACTGAAACTGGATCATGCAATTTTAGCCAGTTCAACTTTTGTTAATCTGTCATTCTTGATCAATAATAATAATAATTTCTGTTTTATTTCTTAACAAAATGCATTGGGGGCCGCAGTGGCCTGGTGGTAAGGTCTCGGCTTCGGAACCGAAGGATTTTTCAGGTTCAAGACTAGATTTCACCGAAGAACCGTCGTGTAAGGGGGTCTCTTGCACGTTAAATCCGTCAGGCCAAACGTCCTCCCGCTGGTGTGGTGCCAGCTCAGGTGTCGTCCTCGTCATCTGACACTGGTTCAAAATGACGAGGTCCATCCCAAAATAGCCCTAGTATTGCTTTACAACGGGACGTTAACTAAACTAAACAAAATGTATTAAAACTTTTAAAGCATAATAAGTTATTAAAAAACAAAATAGCATTACAGGAAAAGATGTGGTTGCTTAAAAACATAAATTTGTGGTTAAAGTTTATTATACAGACCCATTTGCTGCACCCTGATCTATCCTTCTCATTATCCAAACCCGGCTCTGTCTGCACTTATGTGATGTTGTCTTTTCTGCATTTATTGTGGACTTCCAGCTTGGTTGCTGCCGAGGGTGGTAGATAGACCTATTTGAAAGAAGAAAAAAAATCTATACAGCGAAGTAAATTTGTAGAAAAAGTTAAATTAAGCAGCTTACAATACAAAGAAGTGAAATTTAGATAGTTGGAAAATAAATTTTGGTAGTTACAAAAATTAAAATTTTTCTATAGATCTATGATATGGATTAAGAATCGTCAGAAAAGTTCATATACACGGTTAGCAGAGCTCAATTAAGACACTTAAAATAACGTTGCCAATGACACTTAAAATATGTTGATCTATGATATGGATTAAGAATCGTCAGGAAAGTTCATATACACGGTTAACAGAGCTCAATTAAGACACTTAAAATAACGTTGCCTTAACGTCTGACAAATAGACGGAATAATGAAGTTATATCTAAATGATTTATTTGAAATTAAATGCAACCAATATTCTTTTTCTAATCATCAGGTCGCTACAGGCGATATCTGCTAACTATAACAATCAGGAGTAATCTCCGCAAGACTTTTCCGCACTCCTTTTAATAAAGGTGTTAGAGAATGCATTGAATGACTGATGTACAATAGTTATGAAATGTTAACCTTTGATATGGATTTAGGATTTTTATTGAATCCGTTGTGTGATTCTTAACAATTTTTTTTGTCGATTTATATATAATATGTGGTTAATAGCATTTAAAAATCAAATTTGTGTTTTTGAAATGTTTTCCCAACCAATTAAAGCAAGAATTGGACTCAAAATTATACTTATTGTCCCCGAATTCATAGATTTGATGTTTTCAAATTATAGCGTTTACATGTTTTTAAAAGAATAGATCGATAAAAGGTCAACCCTTTTTTCAAACTGTCTTAAAATTTGACTGATATCTACGCTAAATAAGCTAAAACCCTGTACCAAATTTTATCTACCTAGCTCTTTTCGTTTTGTAGTTATCGTGTTAACTTATATCCGAAAAGCAGAACAAACTTCCTTTGTACGAATTTTGCTCAAAATTTGATGAAAATCGAGAAATTTGGTGTAAAGAACTTATACCAAATTAAATTCGTTTAACGTTCCAGCGGGCTCGACCGCCATACCAACATGAAAGGTCGCGCGTATTTTCTACATTCGTTATAGTAAAATGTAAATTTTCAAAAGCGTAACTATTAAAATAATATTGTAAAATAGCTTAGGATAAATAACTACAATTATTTTAATTTGGATAATTACATTTTTTACTTAATAAGAGGTAAAAAAAAATTAAACATTGCAATGACAACAGAAAAGGACCACAGGTTAACTGAATTGATTTAAAAATAATATAAATGAAATTGTCGATATTTCGACAGAGCAATTTGCATAGAAAATATAGAAGTACAAAAAATACATAATTTATGTTTAAAAAGGAACAAGTAATTGACAGTTAGATATGAAAAGGAAGAAAATAGTTTGATTATTATTTCATTGCACCGTAGCAATTTGAGCAAATGTGTTTAGTGTGGTCCAAACATATAAATTTCTGGCAAGTCTCACAACTGAGCCACGTGACTCTAGTCCGCTTTTATTTTTGGCAGGGTTTGCATCTTTTTATACCTGACGTCGCATCTTCCATTTCTTCAATACCTAGTTCGGTTCTTCTATTTGATACCTTTAATTTTAGCTCCCTTTGTAGTGACATGGTTTTTTTTTTTCAACATTTTCTTTCGTAAATGCGTTTGTTAGCTGTTGCCAGTCTAAAACAATGCAGATTTATTTGTAAAATCATACAAAATCAGATGTGACAAAAACTTACTTGAACGGTCCCGCATATCTTTAAAATACAAATATCTGATCGGCAGAGACCTATTAACACCACAAACTTTTGACGACAACTGAAAGCAGGTCAAAGGGAGGGGGACAAATAGCCCAGGACAGGCATTCCCAGCTCCACCAGAATTAAAGATATAACACGAAATTTATCTCTAGTGTATCTCTCACATATGCGCGCCCGCCGGAAGGTTAATTCAAAGTATTTTTGAGTTATCTTTGCCACTGGCAAAAATTTGGTAAAAAATGTTATTTTATAAAAATGTGTTTTTCGAATTCGGGAAGGTCTGAAAAGTAGAAATTCATCAAATCCTCGAAATTAAGCAAATTGCTGGATTTTTTTTTCAGTGTTATCTTCTAAAAGTATTAAGGCCTTATCACACGGTGAAATATCGTTAGTACTTTTCGTCAGTAAACGATAACGAAAGTGACGACACTTGTGTGAATCACCATAAAAGTTTCACTTGATTGGTTAAATTTCGTTTGCAAGTAATATTTCCGTCACTATCTCCGGCATTTGCAAGCTAGTTAAAAAAAGTTGACGATGACGAAAACCTTGCTTGACCGGTTCTTGAGGTAGAAAGAGAAAACTGCTGACGAAAAGTGCGGACGATATTTCGCTGTGTGATAAGGCCTAAAGAATATTTCTCAGAAGAAGCCATTAAAACCAAGATACATAAAATACTTCAAAACTTTTGAAGATTTTTCCGGGCTTCAAAAGTTTTGAATCCTGGGAAATCAGTTTTTCGCTAGATTCGGCTTGTGAAAAAATAACACTAGTTACGAGGTCTGATGAATGAAACAAGGAATAACAATATTCTTAAAATTATCATCCTTTATCTGAGCGTCATTTAAACTGTAAAAAATCAATTAAAAAAGTTATTGAGCTTTACCAGAATCGTAATAATGCAATGCTTAAATAACTAAGTAAGTGCTCTGGCAGGACTAAATATAAAAGTTTCAATCACTAATCGAAAACGGAATCGTAATCTCAAATGTTTATATTTATGTCGGAGGAGTTTTTGATTAGAAGCAGAATTGGTAATTTGTTATTAGTGTAGTATTATCATTTAAGATTTCTAATTAATAAAATATATAAATAATTTTTACACATAATTATTTCATATAAACGGATATTACCAATAGCATTTCCTATTATCTCAAAAAATGCAATTATGTTTTTTTAAAATTATTTTTTGAATAAATTTATACGTTTCAGTATCTAAGGATCAATTATTTCATCGCATTCTAATCGTTCAGTAACATTTTCATGATGTAAAATTGCTATTAATTTATATAAATGTGTGGGAAAATTTACGATTCTATCTTATATACCTGTCAACCGGTATATATATATATGTATATAATATAATTTAAGGAAGTAATATTTATAATGTTACTTCCTAATTTTATTAAAGCTATTCATAACTTTCGTTTTTATTTTATAAAAGGGAGGGGTTTCTAAAATATAACAAAACTCTTTTTTAAAAAAAGACCTTTTATTTATCCACTATTTCATTTCAAAGTAATTAGTGGTTGAGTCGGTTTTATTCTATGGCTTTTCTTTAATTAGTTATAATGCTAGTGAAATCAACAATAATTTATTGTAATAATTTTCTTTTCTTCAAAACAAAAAAGTATTGATAAAATTTCACTTTTTATGTTTAAAAAAATCTAGATTTTATTTACGTTTTAAATTTTATGATCTTTTAAATTTTTTAAAGGAGTACGAGGCAGTAGCTTTTGGCATATAAATATTTCAAAAATAAATAAATTAATAAAAGCTATTTGAAGTTATACTGTCTCAGTATCCAAAATATTAGTTAATTCTTAGAATCTATTGTGTGCAAGGTTAAAAAATCAATTTAATTATGAAACGTTAATAAATTTTCATGTCATTAAATCATTAATTTTCTTAGTAGTAGTGTAATATTAAATTTTTGCATTTCGTCTCTTAATTCATCATCTATATTTTGAGGAATGCTTTTCATTTTATTTAAAACATGCTTTGAGCATATTTTGCAACGTGACTTAAGAAGTCATTTTTCACTTTCTGTTAATTATTTACTTTGTTCAATGTGTAGTGTGATAAAAGAGAAAGCTGAAATACAACTATTTAACATAAAGCTTAAAGAATTTTGGGTTAATTGTTTATTAGCTAAAGTCTAAATGTAGGTAATATCATGTATTAGTCAGTTTTCTTATTTGAGTTTTATGGCATAAGAGCAGGTTTGAGTTCTTGTTAAGATTTTATATATAAATGTTAGCTAATGTTTAATATTAAAAATATCTTTGGTATCTCTATATATAAAGTTAAAGGTGATTCCTTTTAGTGCTTAGTTAGCTTGATAATAATTATGCTTATTATAATTGTTAAAACTTTTATGGGAATGTTTTAAAATATTATTTGCTTTTTATAATAATCATTATTTGTTAAGAAAATAAAAATGATTCACTCTTCTGAATAGCTACATATTTATTAAAAAGGAACAAATATTTTTCAAAAATATAACTTAGGATTTTCTTACATCATAACAAAAAAATGACCAATAATATTTCTCTGATTTTTTTAAACTGTTATTTTATATTGATATGCATATATGCTGTGTATTTATACTGGTGCTTTGATTCTTACAATTTTTACAGTTAAAGTGACGTGCCTTTAAGATGCCTGATTTACAGTTATTTCAGAGACTCAATCAAGAGGTGAGTTACGCATAAAATGCAAATGAGCTAGTAATATATATACAAGCTCACATAGTTTTTTAAAAATATAACAATATTTGACATTTAAGTTATTTACATTATTTTAAAATTGCAGGCATATTTAGAATTACTTGATGCAAGTTTTAAATACTTTGCTGAAAAATCACAGGTTAGTAATTTTTTAAAGAATTTTTTTTATGTTACTGAAAAAAATAGTGTATATATGACTTTATATAATCTAGTGTTTGACAAAGAATTCAGCAAATACTTGTAACCAAAACATGGATTTTTTTCTTTCGGTTTTGAAATTGAATAAACAAGGAGAACCAAGCTAAATATGTGTAGCTTCATCATTAATGCAATCAAAGATCTTATATGATACTTATGTAATTTTATTGAAAAATTGGTTTTGAGTAAGGTTTTATTTATTTTGATTAGTAAGTGTGAAGTTTTATAAATATTTTTACTAAAGTATAACAAAGAATCATTTTAAATATTGTTAATAATAATTGTAATATGCATATTGTCATTAATTCATTTAGATATGGTAAAACATCAAAATTTTTAAAGAGTGAGAAACTTCCAATGCATTTTCGCAGAATCTCCTATTTAGAGAATACTACCATTTCTGATCAAGCAATTGAAATATGGAATAACTTGGTTTTGGTTATGAATAAGTTAGGTATTTGGAAATTATATTCTTTTATTTGTAAGATATATAGTTACATTTTTCTGTCATTTTCTTTACAGCTAAAAAAATATGTTATTTATTTTTGCAAATTGGTTTGCTCTCTTTTTCTCTCTCTCACATAAATAAAAACACACACACATTGGTTTCAGATTTCTTATACTAATAAACATTTGCTTATGATAATTGTAACCATGAAGGCAAAATGCTCTGCTGCTGTTGTATAAATGGAAGTTTGATGATGGTGTTGATTCGGAATTATCTGATGAAGGTACCCAAATAACATTAAAATGTAAGAAGTTAATCATATATATTTATATCGTTTGGAACATTTTCTACTATAATTTAGCACTTTTATAAGAATAATTTATTTCAGAATTGTTCTTAAATTCACTAAAAATATTTGATTCATTAATATTGTACAATTTAATAAGTGCTTGTAACATAAATCATACTATGATAAAGATCTATTGCTTTAAATGTTTATACATTATTTATTTTCATTTGAAAAAAAGTATAATTCTTAGTTGTGTATGTTCTTTTTATTGTAATTTATTTCTTTTATAGTCTTTGGATTCCTTTCCACAATACAAGAAAATATGCACTAGTTCAGGAATTGAATTTTCGGAACTTGAACCATCATTGCAGTTGTTTCTGCAATTAATTCAAGGTACATATGTAATTTTTACTGATTATTTTTCATATTGAATGCAACTCAAAACCCAAATTGTCTGTAATCTGATTAAATTTTTGTGCACCATTTTATTAATTTTGATGTTAGTTTTCTGATTTTTAATTTACCATTTAATGTTATTATCACAAATTATCTCTATATATATATGTTAAAATTCCCATTTTTTAAATTTATTGACGTTTTTCTGATATTGTAATTTACTGAGAACTAATAAATTTAAAGTGCATATAATAAAAGTAATAGTAATATATTGTATGCATGATAATTGATGTTTTACAATATAAGTAGTTAATTTTCTAATTTTTAAAAAAATGGTATAACTTAAAATTTTATATTGTTTTTGTTAAATATTTCTACAAAAACTTTTGCTTTAAATTTCCTTAGATTACATATGATTTTTTTTTGTGTGAAATGAATTATGATATATGGTATTTTTAGTTTTATATATTGTTTTACAGATGCTGTGAGAAAAAATAAATCTCTAACACAGCTTCGCGAGGAACTTTTAAAGTTAGGTATGTTAATTTTTTTTTTTTTTTTAAAGAAATTTATGTAGTTATTTCCTTTTTAAATTTTGATTTACATTTTTTCCCCTCCTGTATTTCATTGTGTTTGCATTATTCATCATCTTTATTTATTTATTTTGCACATAGAATTGCAAACTTATTATGGAATTCTAATATCATTCTTTAAAGCTTTTTATTTTAACAGAGGTCTGAAACAAATGCATGTTTTAGTAATTGAAATTTAAATGATAAAGATAATTATTTCAAAGCTCTTTTAAATATTCAATTGTTTTAGTTATTTCTATTTCAGACAGATGTAAAATAAACAATGGCTTGAAAGTGGTATAAAGAGGACAAGGGGATTGTTATACTTAATAGAAAAAATGATGTTTAATTAAGATCTAGAATAGTTAAATTCATTTTCGATTGTGATAGTCATGAGGATATGTTATAAAATTTTGATGCTGAATTAACTAAATGTTAATTTTAGAATTGTTTGTATTCTAGTTGGAAATTTGTTATTCTTTTTAAAAAGATTTTCTTATTGGAAAGCTTTTAATTTTAGAACTAATTTTGGATGCTTATATATTTTTTGAATTCAATATTATATTTTATTATTGAAAATAAAATGTAAGATAAAGTATGAGTTTGTGATTTTTTAAGGAAACAAGGTTTTTACAAAGTACATTAAAAAGATAATCTTACTCCTAGTGCCAATTTTAGGAAGAATATTGAACGCAAAATATTTATATATTGATGCCAATGAAAAAAAAAACGTGAAAGATAGAATATTAATTATAATAATACCATGCCCTATGTCCTATTTATTTTTGCAAGAACATTGATGATTACTAACAATGAAAACTCATTTCGACCTAATGCATGTCCCTTGCACTAGTTATTCTACTGTGCATGGATTTAAAAAGTATATATGTATATATATATATATACTTTATATATATATATACATTTATTATATATATATATACTAAATATATATTATTATTATTATATATATATATATATATATATACAGTCGATTCCTGTTAATCGGACCACATCGGGACACGATCATTTTGGTCCTAATCGGCTGGTCCGATTACACAAACATGCCCTATGTTACAAGACGAGACGTGCTATACGTAACATATTAAAATGTCATTATGACCTTTATTGTGCGGTACACACGTATGGCAAACATACAAACTAGAACTACTCTTGCTTATGAACTTTATTCATTGAAAAATAAATTTACAAACACGATATTCTGATTATCTACACGATAATCAGCAAGTGAAGCACAATAAGAAAAAGTTCTTATCAAATTCAAGTCAACGTTTGAAGAACTTACTACTGAGCTGCCCGTTCTAAGAAGCAAAGGGCTTGCTCACCCTTGCTCACCACCTGGTTCTTTTCCCTTTCGGACTTCCTGCTGTACACAGGCGACTTGCTTCTTTTTCATCTTCCCTGCCACGTTCTTTGGTTCGTTTAAACCGAATTTTGGTTCAAATAAGTGAATAATATTAGGCTTATGTACATAAGATTTGTTTCGGTTCTTTAAGATTCGGTCCGAATAAGCGTCTGGTCCGACTACCCGGTGGTCCAATTAACCAGATTCGACTGTATATATAATTATTATTTAAAAACCCATTATTTTTTTTAATAAGACGCTTTTGATATTTCAGAAAAATGGATAAATATAATTCATAGGCAACCATTTTTATTGGAAATTGTCTAAATTTATTTATTTTTTAAATTGGAGCCCACAACTATAATTGCAGGTACACATTTGATATACTGGATGATTTATTTTTTAAAAAATGTATACGATTTTTGACTGGAATAACTTTTTAAAAAAGTCATCCCTTTTTAAAAAAGTCATCCAGTCATCAGTCATTATAAAGTCATAGATGACTTCATAAAAAAGTCATCTATTAAAATTTTCAAAGTATGGATAATTTTGAATGTATTTGATGTATACAAAATGAATGGAATATTATTGAATTCTTAGTAGCATTTAAATCTTTTGTAATTTTTTATCATGAGATAATCATTTGTTCATAGTCTGCTCCTTAATTCAGTTCATTTTTTTAGGAATGAGTGAAGATCAAATAGATATATTTTCTAAGCAAGTAAGAATATTTTGAATTCATTATTATTATTACAAATTTAAATCTTGATTTTGTATGAAACAACCAATATCCTTTGTATTTGTTCTTTTTAAAGTGGGAAAAAGTACATTCTTCTTTAATGCAAACAGCAGCTGCTGATACCATTCCTATAAATCCATTAATAGACATGGAATGGAAATTTGGAGGTATTTTCCTTTTCAAAAAATTATTATTATTGTGTACTCATAATTAAATAAAATTAGGATACATATTTTTTCAATCAATGAGATGTTAACAATGAGTTATTATATAAATTTTCTATTTCTATTTTTCTGTAGTGTCATCAGCTAGCAGTCAATTCAATACAATAGGAAATGTGTTTTTACAAATGAAATTGGAAATTGATCAAGGAAATGGAAGAACAAAAACTGTTTGTTTTGGTAAGTACTAAAATTAGCTTACATGTTAAAATCAAAAATTGTGTTTCAGTGTGCATTTAATTTTTAGAATTACAGCATTATGAAAAGATAATCAATACACAATACAGCATAATTAGCAGCATATCTATCATGCACTGATATAGCAAATATTTTCAGTTGAAAAAAAAAATTTTTTTTTGAATTTTATTTTTTAAATAAAAAGTTTTCTATTATTTTTGTTTTTATCATAACTGTTTTATAACCATCTAATACACTTTTATTATTTATCTTAACACATCAGCCTTCTTTCCTATTCAAAGACATGGGCATGTCTTAATCAAACAACCATTCAAGGTCAAATTATTAAACTCCAGAGTAGTAAATATAGTTAAATGGCTGTAAAAACTTTTTTGTAAAGGTGCTAATATACATGTCTGTACTAGGAAATGTGTTAAAAATATGATATCTATTAATTCATAAAAATCATCTTATATTTAAAAAAAATTGAATGACACAATTAAATTGCTTGCTTAAATCAAAACTATGCATAATCCAAAATGTTGTTTTAATGGTACTAGAATTGCTTTGTGTAAATTTTTAAAATTTTAATTTACGCAGAACTAAGCAAATGAACTAGAAATAAATGTGATTTTTTGGACTTAACAGATTTATTCCAGGAAATGAAATACTTATATACTTAGTTGAACGTTTCCTATTTTGCATTTAGTGAAAGAAATGTTTGAAAAATATTTGAAATGCATGTTTTTCTGGGTACAAGAATGATTAAATAAATACAAATTTTATTCGCTACTAACAAAAATAAAAGAATATTTTATTTGAACGTCATTTTTAACTTAAAATTTATAAAACATAATCATCATTAACAAAATTTACACAACAATTTCAAACAGCTATTTCTTCTAAGCAAATTAATTTTTGAATTAAATCGCCTGATGCACACTAGGCCTTAAAGAGAAAGAGGGGAAAAAGAAAGAGAGAATAGAAGATTCGTGGCAGAAAATGAAAGACATAGAGTATGTTTCAAAAGAGAATGTTTTAGGCTTAGGAAATCTTCCCATTTTTAAAGAATAAGAGGGAGACACTGGAAAGGAGAAAAATGTGTGTATATATATATTAAATAAAATTAGTTCTTTTCAAGGTACCCAAACTTTTTTTTATGGATTAAAAAATATAGCTTGTAATTTTTTCATTATTCATATTTGCGAGTGGTTTTTATACAATTATATCTTTTAAAAAAAATTTAAATACGAGATCAATGGCATATGTAATTGTTTTATATTTTTCTAAAGCATTGAGATTTTTGCACTTAAGTGCTGGAATATTTTTTTTTATTTAAACTATTTTAAAACAGTTAATCTATTAATATTCTGAGGAAGTTAAGTGAAACTTCATTAACAACTTTCAGAGCAATGTATTATTATTATTTGTAATTTAATCTTAAGATGCCTTCTAGATGAAAGAATTATCCATCTTTTAAAGCTCATTATGCAATTACTAAATACTAAACAGAATTGTATACTAAAAGTGAATGCGTGTGCATGTTTGTCCATTGCTGAGCAGGCCATGACTGGAATTTATCAATTTTTGGGAAAAGGTATTTTGAAGATAGAAAAAATGCATTATGAATTTTTTTTTTTAAAAAGTAGTACTATAATTAATTAAAAATTAAGCAAAATTTTGGTATTCTGGAGGATAATTTTTGAAAATATTATTGCATAAAAATCATTATGTCATTTGAAATTTTTTTAGAAACTATTTAATTATATAAATTTAATTATACAAATCCTTCATAAATTAAACAAAATGTAACAATTTATAAAGTTGTTTTCTTTGTTGAAATTTTTCATTTCTTCACCAAATATTTATATCATTTTTTTTCTTGTTGAAAAAAGACCATTATATATTGGATAACTTTTTTAATCAAAAATTTTGTTTTCATGTAAAAGTAGTAAGCAAATTTAAACCTTACAAATATTAAGTTTTCTCTTCCTTTCTATTTGTAATTTTATGCATTAGATTTAAAAAAAAATCAGAACTATATTTGTTATCGATGTTATTAAAATATACATGACTTTTTAGAGTAAAACATGTTATAAGTATAGTTTTTATTTTATTCATTTACATAACTAGATTAAATATGTAATTTCTGATAAACACAATTTTGAATATTACACAGTAAAATCATGTGATTAAAAATGTCACTATACCTATGTATATAGATTTTTGCAAAAATCAACCATTTTACAGCTGAATGCTCATATTTTTATTATTATGAACATTTGATAACATAGATAGCAGTATTACATTTGACCATTCAATGCATTTTTTTGTATATATGAATGATTAGATGGTTGTGACTTTTATTTTCAAAATATATAAAGTAGGTGTGCAAATTAACTATTAAGTGAACAATAAATGATAACTTATAAGCTGTTATTATTAACTTATTGTTTAGCATAAAATACAATTTTTTTCAGCTTCAGAATAAAAGTATCTGCATCAATTTTATTAAATTAAAATATTTATTTTGATCTGTGTATTTATTAAAATTTAAATTCATTCTTAATTAAAGAATAACTCTCATAAAGATCTCAAACTTTTTGGAAATATATATATCAATATATGTTCATTTTATATATACATCAAAATTTAATTCAAGTAGTATACTCTTATCTGCATGAAAAGATTTATTCAAAATCTGATTAGATTTAATTTCTTTTGTTTGAATTGTGAGAACATTTTCAGAGATCTGACTAGTTACATTTGATTTTAACTTAAAATTTCCTTTGGTGTGAAAATATAAAATTAAGAGTAAACATGGATTTAAAATAAAACCTTACTTTTTAAAGTACAAGTACAATAAATAATTTTCAAAAGTCAAACAACTTTTGTCTATTAAAACCATTATAATGTATTAAGCCTTTGGTTTTGAGGCAGTTTTTTGTGAAATGTTAATAGTCACCTTTCTAATCTCATCATGAGCTTGTCAGTTCAGATATTGAGAGTAAAGTAAATGAATTACTATATTTATAAAAATAATGCTTAAATGTATTTGATTTAAAAAGACCTACACTGTTTGAGATCTGTCTATTATCTTAATATTGTAACTTTTTTTTTTCTTTCAGAACTTCAACTATCCGAGTTTTATGCATTTTTACATGAAATGGAAAGAGCTAGAGCTAGTTTAGATTATTTGAGTTGATTCATCAATTTGCATTGAAATTATTATTATTTTGAAGAAAATTGAATGGACTATTAGATTTGAAATGGGTTACAGACTGTGACTGAAGAACCACTGGTACAAGTTTGATTGTAAATAATTTTTTATACTGTTAATTATGTGAATAAAAGCTTAATATTGCTTCATGAAAATAAGCATGTGATGTATTTAGAATAAGAACTAATATGACTAAATATAACAAATATTTTTATTACTAGAAAGATAGCCTTAAAATCATAAATATAAAATATAGAAATAACTTTAAGATTATAACATAACAGAATAATCTCCAGCACATTCAGTAACTCTTTAAAATGACAAATCTTGCAGTAAAACATGCTTTTATTACTTAATTCAATAGTACAAATAATATATAATGTTTTGTAATTTTTGAGGGGAAAAAAATTGAAAGTTAGAATTCTCTACATTCCTATTTAATCTACTTCTAATGTAAAGTTAGCATTTTCTCCACATTAAATATTTGGGGGAGGGGAACCCAGTTCACAAAATTTTTTTTGAAAATAATTAGTTAGTTACCTTAGTTAATATTTATAAATAAATTACATTATCTGACACTGAAGATTTTCTATGAACAGATTATTTTTGAAGCAGAAATTATGTACAATCATAATTCAGATTTCAAATTTTTATATTTTTTAGAAAGCAAAATAACAATTAAATGATATTTTTTTTAAAGAAAAGTTATTATTTTACCAATATTTTCTAATTTGTTTTAGTTGTAACTATTAGCACTTCAAAATGTAATATGAATTCAGCATCTTGTTTAGAAACCTTAATTATTTAGCTGTATTGTTTTTTATTGCATAATAATTGACATTTAGGTTCATATTTAACTCTCTAATACTATAAAATTATTTTTAAAGTAAATATATGTGGATTTTTATATGAGTTTCATTTCAAACAACAGCTAACATGAAATTTAAAAAAAAAGTCTGGAATGCCTAGCATAAAAATTCAAACAACATAATTATATTAACACTTATTAACAAACAATACAATCAACAAGGATAACTTTATAAATGCATATGTACATCATACTTTTGTATGATCTTGAGAAAACATCATCCTGTGCTTTTAGGTACTATAAAATTTCTTTTATTGAAAATAAACCAGCATGTTTGAATATATATCAAATGATTTAATGTTAATGCAATAAGAAGCAGAATATTTTATTTTTTACTATTAGAATGACTTAATTTCTGTAATAAGTCGAGCAATCTTAAAATTATATCGGGGATATAATTCTTAAAACAATGCAACCTAAGCAATATCTTTATTTTTTAATATGAACCACACTAAATCAAATTTTTATGTAATGCCTTTGAATTGAGATTCATTCGCAAAAGGAAAATTTATTATTGAATAAATAATAATATTCAGATATATTAAAAAAAATTCATGAATCATGCAGTGCCAATCAAATGATAACCGAATTTTAAAAAATTATGGTCACATGTGGGAAAAATATTAAATATTAGACAATTATATTTTAATATTATTGCAAAGCTAATCATTTTACAAGAACAATATTGAAGGAGTCAAGTTTTTTTATACAAAATTTTACACTGTACATAAAAAAAAAACAAGCTGTAATAAAGTAGAAAATTTTTATAAAATTTTATTACAAAAATGTCAACTTAATAACCTGTTTTTTGCTTTGAATGTTCAAGCTGCAATTCTTTCAAATTATTCTCCAGCATTTTTACTTCATCGTATTTATGATCCAGTTTTGCTTGTTTTATATATTTATGTATTATCTTTATTTGCTGAACCATTGGATCTTCTTCCTCTTTAACTGAATCAGTACTTACACACCAGCCAGTGTCTGGACTGACAGGTTCAGCCACCAGTTGTTGATTAGGAGATTTCACAGGGGAAGGACTTTTACTGCTTTCTTTCTGATTTCGGAGCATCTCGGCTTCTTTCTCTTGCTGTATTCTCCGATGCACCTGATCCAGGCGCATGCTTCTATACCGAGCTAGTTCTTCTTCAGTTGGTGGGGATGGAAGAGCGAGGACATTATTTCTTAAGAATTGGGAAGCAGCCATCCGTATCCCACTCTGTAGCTGGAGGGCACGGCTGTTACTTTCTTCATCTGTTGATTCTAACTTGGCTATTCTTTTGCTATGGATACAATCAAAAGATATTTCTGTGTCTTATATTTATTAAAGTATTTATAAGCATAAGTTACAAATTTTCCTGAAATTACAAGCAAAAATTCCACTACAAGTTTACATTCTATATTTAAAAAAATAAGTCAACATTTACAAAAAAAAAAAAAAAAGGCATTATTGACTTATTTTGAATTAAATATGTACATTTGCATAACTCTTTAAAATTTTAATATAATACCAGAAAAATATTGTGTTTATACATATGCAACTTTTATATTCTATGAGAAAAATATTAATCATGTTTGTATAAAATTATTGTGGCTCTGATTAAAAATGCTTAAAAAAATTCATGACTATCAGAGGAAAAAAATATTAGTAATAATTATAGCATTACAGACAGAGCAGTCATAAAAAAACTCCCAGATATATGAATCCCTAGTTGAAGTTTTTTTTATGATTACCTTGTATATTTATAAAAGACACAGGTATGATAATTCTTTAACAATTTTTATTTTTAAAAAATTAAAGAAATAATCCAATTTTTAGGCTTTGATCAGGTTTCTGTATCCAAGTCATAATGAGAGCATTGAACAGGATGCCAAAAATCGGGAAAGAGACAGCATAAGAATGTATTTGGATCTTATATAGTTTACAAAAATAATTTGTTTAGATCCTCTGAAAAAATTAATAGTCTGCCTTACTGGAAAGTTATTCAGATAAACCAGAGTTCCAATAATTACAAAATTATGTTTAGAATCTAACAATTAAAATTATCAAATATATTTACTTGAAAAAGAGAACACAATCTGTAATTTCTAAAAACTGCATCATTAAATTTGAGCATATAAATACTAAATAAAAATTCTCGATTACCCAGAAAAACTCTTTAATTTGGCTATATTGTCAAAGTGTACTGTATAAGTAATAACTAATGTATAAGTAATATTTACTGTATAAGTAATAATATAAGTAATAACACTGTATAAGTAATATTCACCTACTCAAAAATTTATTTATGAGATACTAAAAACTTACCTGTGAGTGTCTATTTTTTCTGCCAATTTTGTAATTTTGAATTTAAGCTCCTGAACATCGTGTAACTGATAATCTGTTTCTCCTGAACTATATGAAATATAAATATTTTATAAATATTATTTATTAACTATATACTATTCCATAAATAGTTATCATTATTACAAATAATAAAAAATACATTTTATAACCAGATCATATTCAATTATTCCACTATTTCTTTGGCATGCATAAAAAGGTTAATGAATTTATGTAATCTGATCAGTAATAAATCATTAAACCCATTATAAAAATTTGTATACATTACCTTGAACAGCATGCTATTATTTCATTAATGAAATGCGTTTGAATATGACAAATTTTATTTAGTAATTAAAAGCCATTTTTTCAACTGCAAGCATGAATTGGAAATTTAAAAAAAATTATAAATGGAGGAGATAATTATACATGTATCAGTGAAGATCAACTGCTAATGTTAACATATCAATTTCAAAGAGCTATTTATAAAATATGTATATGTACTATTTGATAAAAATTTTAAATATACAAGAAGAGGTTATAGAAGGTTATTAGAAGCAGCACAACTTATTTGAGAAATTGTTGATCAAACAAATACAGCAAAGTGCACTGAAATATGCATCGGGAAATAAAATAGACATTATATAAAGTAATGTAATTATTATGATAACATTAAAAAAAAAAAAGGAAAGAATAAGCAAAAAATTAACTTTACTTCAGAGATTCAATCATTTTCTTGTACTGCGGGACTAGTTTATCAACTTCACTCATACATTCTCTTAGTCTCTAAGAAAATGTAATTTATCATCATCACATATACATATTATAAACTAATATAAAAAGTTAATATAATAAAATTACTTATTTAATAACCTATTTATTTGTTAAAGTGTAGCAAATATAATAAAACAATTTATTTTTTAAAAAATATTGAGATGAAATATTCCAGCAATAATCAATCCTTCCACGGAAATATTACAATTCTACCCTCTTTTAATAAATTTTTTGTTCTGCATTAGTTTATTTATAATGAAAGTGAACAAATAAATGCATTTATAAGAGCAGATCCAACTTGTGTACTTTTTAAATGCTTAAATAGTAATCATGGATAGTGAGATTTTCATAGTTTTTCTCTCTTGCAGGTAATTAAATCATTACAGTACTTAAGATTTAAAATAAACATAAAAAATACTAGATTTTTAAGGGAAAGATAATTGCAAGGAAGCATGAATTTTAGTTCAACAAGGAAGGCAAATGATATAGCACAGTTTAATCTTGAATCCAATTTGAAATTAAATAAGTTAACAACATTCATAGATATTTTAATTTGATACAAAAATAATGCAAATCTATACACATTTTAAATACTTTATGGACTCATGGTTAAAATAATTAAAATACAATGAAAACAAAACAGTTAAGTGCTTAAACTTTACATTTTAAGGAAAAAAATCTCGGCAAATATGCAAGCATAAAGAAAAAAGTGGACATAAGGCTCCCTGATATAATAATGAATTAAACATTAAATACAATTTGAAGTTAACGTCCAAAAAAATCTTTAAGACAGTACTAAAGAAATTTAATTGAAACAGACTATAAATGATATATAAACAAGTTACATAAAGATTGACAGATAAATCTTACACCAGAAAAAAAATGAATGTGAATAAAAAAATAATCCAATATTGAACTTTGCACTAAAAATAATTTTCCACAAGTGTATCATACAAATTTTTTTTCATTATAAAGTGAAATCCTATTTTAACATTTCTTAACTGTATTTTTGAAGTTTGAAAATATAAAAAAGTATCATGAATGATTTCGATATGAAAACACTTGCTATTTGAATAATTCTCACAATAAAATTATAATTTATACTATATTTATTTATTATATAAAAATTAATTTTTTCAAAAATCTTAATACTATTGATATGTATAAAATAATTAAAATAAAATCTTATATTTCACATAGATTATATTTGCCTAAAAATTTATTTTGGGAGGTAAAAATATCAATCTTAAAACCTACTTCATACAGCTGAACGATAACAGGTCTGTGATTTTTTAGCTCCAACATTTTATCATGACGTTGTAACAACATATTGCAATCTTTACATATGCGAAGGTTTTGATGATCTGAACCTATGTTAACAACAGACATCAAACTTGCAGCACTTCCTTTACGAGTCACTGGGCTTGATTTTTGAAGCAAACGCTGATCATCAGAAATAGCTGGAAGTGTCAACTTTCCTGAAAAATAAAAAAAAAAGACTAACTAAAAAGATAAACTATATAGATATTCAGTTTAAGGCAAAAAAAAACAAAAAAAACCATAATAAGCTTAGAATTTTTTTTCTTAACACATGTATTCAAAATTTTCTGCATAAATTTCCAATTAATATGTATCTAAAAAAAGTGGATGTTTAAAAACTTTCCAGTCTTTCAAACATGCCACTGAAGAAATTGGTTTTAATCAACAGTTTGATGTATCATTAGTAAATATAATTAAATTAGAGATGTTGGTTTACAATAATATTAATTAAAAATATATATATATGAAAGCAAAGTTTGAGATTCAAAAATTTCCTTTTCCCATTTTACATTTTATGACTATCACAAGTTATTTCACAGTATCTTGTACTTAAATAAATAAAATACAGGAAGTAAACCTTTAAAATAAAGCACTGGAATGTTTTTAAAGAATATTTCCTTTCCAATAAATGTGAATATTTTGATTAATTCAGAAAAAAAAAATAACATAGTAGTATTAGTATAGTACTGTGTTGCATTAATTATTTAAAAAACTAAGCTCCATTAAAAATAGGAATAAAATAATGTATTTGAATCAAGTAGTGCAAAGGATAGTTAAATCATGCATTTTTATGATTTTGTAGCATTCAGTCAAAATGGAAAATTCAGTAGATTTTACTTAAGGCACACTTTTAAGAAAAGACAATGAAATATTAATGTCTCTAATATCAATAGTTTGATTTGTAGCAATACATATATTCAGTGCACTGGGATCAGCACAATGCATATTTGCATTAAACTATATAGATATTCAGTTTAAGGCAAAAAAAAATAATAATACCGTAATAAACTTAGAATTTTTCTTAAATCTTTTTTACAATAAAAGAAGAAAAGTTTTCTATTCCAATGACAAATTATTAGATATTTATTTTATGCTAAATTGTTAATTTAATATAATGCTGAATATTTCTCATTTTAAATAGAAATTCACACTCACTTGCAAAATCATAACTGATGAAAAATGAACAAGAGTTGCACATAACATATCCACACAAGCGACAATGATGCCAGCGTCTAGACAACCCAAAAGATTTTGCACATCCTGGACAGAGTGGAACATCACTGTCAGCTACCCATGGCACAATACTTTTTTCATATTCTGAGGGGGAAAAATGCAAGATAATTGTCTAACAAGAAGATATATATAAAATTAACTTCAATTTATTTTTGTGTGAGAAGAATTATTCGTAAATGGGGAAAAGTAGAACCATCACCAGAGACAGCCATCTGGGGGGGGGAGTGTGTCAGATGCTATGCAAACGGGCCCCACGACCGAGCTCCCCCCCACTGTGATTAAGAATTAAAACAGTGTTCTGAACAATAATAATGTTTCAGAAACTAAAAGTCTACACGCTTATTTCAATGTGTCTAACAAAGCATTGACTGACACCTTTATTAGGCAAAGATCGCAGTAATATCTATAAGAAGATGGGAATTGTACATTTATGAATAAGAAAATCCTCATCAGACATGTTACAATCCCTTGAATAGCCAGTTACAAAATATAATAAATGATAAACTCACTTTTATCAAATTATAATTAAATAAAGGATTATCTTTGGTCAAGCATATGGGTCTATAATGCGTAGACACTTTTGCTGTAATATCGAAAAAGAAATTGGATAAACTGCAATTTTTCTGTAGCGATTAATAGCAAAATCAAAATCAAGCACATTAAATATATATACAAAAGCTCGTTTAATTTTATTTTGCTAAAAGTTTAGGACACCAAATGGTTTCTTGCATCCGGGTCTCTTCATAGAGAAGACCAGCCCAGCATATCTGTTTGCATGGCGAACACAAAAGCAAAAGTCAGCAAATTCTCTTTTCTTCGTATTTTTACCAGAATTCTTTTATGGGGATTTCTTTGATAAATATCAATTCAGAAAAAAGAATCTTAGGTAACTTCAGAAGGATGCTGAATATTAGGTAACTAAATAATTAATTAATTAGTAATAAATAATATTAGTAACTAAATAAAAAGTGGGATTTGGATCAGGAAATAAATTTGGATTAAAATCAAATTATGATCATCATTATATATAATGATATATTTCTGAATAAAAATCAAGATTACCTTTCTTCTTTTCAGGATCAGATGATATATCACAGATAAGTTTGTCTAATCGTATTAAAAGCTTATTTGTTTCAATAACATATCTATTTATTTTTTTGTCTCGTAGCATCTTGAAGTATTGAGTGTGGCTAGATACCAAACCTATGTTACAGAAAAGTAAATATTGTAAGATACAGAAATCAAGAGTTATTACATTTTATGTATTTTTGTCTAAGTTATAAATTTATACTGGTAGCGATCTTTTTTTTAAACTTTCTATAAAATAAATTAAAAATTAACAGGTTTAAAATTACATATAATAGATAGATAATAATAAAATGTAAAATTAAAAAACATGATTCATGAAATTATAAGATTTATCAATGCATTGATTTTCAAATTATTATAACTGTGTTGAATTCATTATAATAAGGAATTAAAGAAAAACACACATACCTACATCTTGTTCCCAAGAAATATCAACAAAATCAGATTTGATAGTGTATACTGGTTCAATTTCAAATGGTGGCTTAATGAAATCATTATCTAATGTGTCTTGTTTTAAAATTTTTCTTTTTGCTTTATCTGAAATATACATATAATCATTAAAGCAAAATCAATGAGAAAAAATTGTATGTACTTAAAACTTGTAGATTCTTAAAAGAAATCAAATTTTTTTATGCTAGAACAAAATTTTTTCAAAACACTCAAAATGATACTTCAATGAGAAAAACTAAAACAAGAACAAAAACCATGAAAACCATTGTTAATTTTTACAACTAGGCAACACTTTTGCATCTGATTCATTATATCTTAATTGGAGAGATATGGTAGAACCAACCTTTTTATTTATTCATTCTTATTTTTGGGCTTCCAAACAGCATAATGATATTCAAATTCAGTTTTCACAAAGAATACAAAACAATAAAAAATTTCAGTAGAGAAAAATCAGAAATCACTTCAAATAAGTTATTCAATTGGTTAATTATTTCAAAAAAGGTTATGTGAACTCTTTTTTTTTAAATTTCATACTTTCTATAAGGTTTAATTATATCACTAACAACAACCTTTCTTATATTTTTGCATTATAATGTTTGAATTTTAGAATTAAACAGTTTAATACATATTTATCTTTGTATTTTATTTCTTTTATTAAAATATTGTTAAATGTTCTTTTATTAAAATTTCTTTATTTTTTTATGTGTGTTTGAGACTATTTCAAAAATTTTGAAAACTAGAGTGATGTAAATCTTTGACAGAATTTCAAATAATTTAGAAAAATATAAAGAAATATAAACCGGCATATTTTAAACCAGGACTTTACAAATTTCACAGAAAGATCGAAAATTTGATTTCCCCTAAACTTTATATAATTTACAAAAAAAAAAAAAAAAAAAAGAAAGAAAGAAAGAAAAGAAAAGAAATATTAGTTAAGAAATACAAGAATGTTTTATAAGTTTTAAAATATTTTGAAAGATAATATACCAAAAAAACCACAGATACTATTACTAGAAGTTATTTATCACAAGCCCATTAAGATAGTAAATAGGTTTCAAAACAACAACCAACATGAGAGATTTACCATCTTCATGGAGGGTTAAAGCTATTTATGCAACATAAAGCTTAAATTTTGAACAGATTTTTTTGATTTTATGAAATCATATCATATGAAATATTCTGAACACATCAACTTAAAAAAAAAAATGTGTGCGTGTGGCCTAATCTGACCTAATTATGAAGTTCTGAATATCCCTATTTTAGAACAATTAACAAGATTATAATTTTAGGCTGATCAATTCTGAGGAAACTCCATGCATTGATTGTCTAAAACTGAGTATTTTTATAAGATAGTAATATTCAAATTTTCATCACTCACTCAGCAAAACAGAAGACCTTTCTTTTTACTGAAAATGTTAGTTTTACAAAATTTTATTAAATATGATTCACAGGATTAAGGTTAATATAAAAATCATAATTCACCCGAATATTTATTGACTTCAACTGCATTTTTCTACACTTATCTTTTTAGAAAATACTATACTTCATGTTTAATTTCTTTCTTACAGGCACATGCTAAAACTGACACCTTTTTAGGTTTAGTTTTAAAAATGAATTAAACATAATCTTTTAATTTGAGCTTTTGTTAATGACTTGTTAATGAATCTTTTGCGATGACAACTCATAAATAAAAGATAATTTTTCTTATGCCACCATATTATGCACTGGCAAGTTAAATTTTATTTTTATATTGGGTGAAATAAATTGTTGTGAAATGTGCACAACATATTTTTTTTAAATGAATAAAAATATAATTCATATAATTAAAATATCATAAAATAGCATCACTGAAAAGATAATTTTTTGAATTTTTAAAATGATGTAAAAATTATTTTTGCATTGTAATATTTCCAAATAGTATCATGGACAAATGCCAAAATTTTATCTAAGTTTTAATTAAATAAAGTTCTGATAAAAAAATTTAAAAATGGCTTTAAAGTGCATATTTCCATTTTCCAAAATGCAAATTTAGTAGTTCTGGGTGACAATGCTTGGCCTGTAGAAAGCCAGCATACACATTCAGTTTTATTATTTCATTCATCTTCAATAACCAACTAGTTCAGCAGAGAGATTGGTTATCTTTAAGTACAGTTAAATCCTTCAGATATGAATTCATATCTGGGATAGCATGCAATTTCCAAGCAACAGAGATGTGTTACTTAAATTATCTTTCATACACTTATCTCAATCTGCACATGAACTTTAAAAATAACCATGAGCTGCTTAAATAGATATTTATGTAATAACAGAAATAAATATTTATATAATAGCATAAAGGATTCAACAATAAAATCCCCCTCACCCCCAGATACCATTAATTTTTGTATACTAAAGATGAAAGAAGAAATGGAGATAGAGAAAATTTAGAATACTTGTAATCCTTTTTAACATTTCCATACAACATGATATTGAAATTAATTAACAGATAGAATTATGAAAAAATATATTTATGAAACTTTTTCTATATAATGATCATACTATCTTCCTAAATGAGAATAAATCCTTCTTTCACTCATTCAGTATCAAATTTTATTTAATTTTAAAATGAAATCAACATGAGTAAACCTTTAAAACCAATTACTTCAAAGGTTACAGACCTTAACAAAGATATGAAAAAATCAATAATTTTGTATACTATTATAATAGTATATTTTTTTCAGATTAAATTTTTATTAATATACAGAAATATATAGAAAGACTCCAAAGGTTGAAAATGCTATTTTTAAAAGATGGTTAAATTAATTATTTTCAATGCAATAATGATATGTAATTTATAAACAAAAAGATTAGCCTATTAATATATAAAATATAATAGTCTTTACCAAAAAAGCCTTTCAAAGCTTGAATGACATCCGTATCTTCAGTAGAATGATTAACATCAAAGTGCTCTTGTAATTGGTCAATAGTATGCAAATCATACATACAAATGGGGCATAAAAGACCTTCACGGATTTCTCCTTCTGTAAATCCGGTTGAAGATTTGGCCATTTGACTCTTTAATAAAAAAGGTTCAAATATATATTTACAGTAGTTAATAAAAAATAATTCAACTATATTAAAACATTAAGTAGTAGAAATACTCAGAAATTATTCAAAAAATAAAATACAAGTTATTAGATTTAAAATTAATAACACACTTTTAGAGCCAGAAAATGTATGTAACTGCCACTAGAAAATTCATAAACCCCAGTTTCCCTATGTAACTGGAGTTTATTTGGGGAGGGGGGAAAAAGCAAGTAATTTTTTTTTCACATTAGTTTAAAAAGTTTAAGTATCTTGCTTTGCAATAAAATCCAAAAAAATTATTTTATTAAATCTATTTTATTTGTAAATAAAATTTAAGCAAATCATATTTAATAATAGAACATAAAATTTATGTTATTAAATTTTAAATAGATTTTAAAAGGAATTTTATGACCACAATTTGAATTTTCTTTGAATATACATTCATCATTAATCATTAATCTAATTGTTACAGTTAATATTTTTGAATTAAAGACAAAATTTTTTTGTTAATTTAAAAATTGTCTTATGGCAGTTACAAATCTGATTGTTGCATTTCTTTTAAAATTGTTTACTGAAGCTTTATAGTTTCTCTAAAATCCTGAAAGTAATTATTTATTACAGTAAGTTTCATTTTTCCATCACTAAATTACCTTATATTCTATTTAAATCAATTCAGAAAAATAATGCAGGGAGGTAAAAATTGCTAACTTCAAAAGAAAATATTAAGATAGCTTTCTTGAGTAATGAAACAAATAAAAATAGAAATATGTTACATTAGAACTTCAGGCAGATAATAATTTCAAATGAGTCATCCCATTAACATTTATAGAATTAGAAAGAGGAAGGGATTGAAGTATGGCTACAAGAGTATAATTAAGTAAAGATAAAATTTATTTGCTCACTAATTTCTTTTAGCTATAGATATTTGAAGGGAATCTAACTAACAATCAAATATATATTTTCCAGGTTTATATGATAATTTTTAGATTATGCTGAAAACAATTTAGTGATTATTATTTACAATACAACACTTAGCGATTTTCAGATTACGACCCTATATATAATCCCAAGTTACCAATTGCCAATGGCTTGCATTATTTGGCAATTAATTGTGAGGGATATATATATAAATCTATTTTATTTTACACTACAGTATAAAAATAAATTACATATAAATAAGAGAATAACATATTTACAAGCAAATAAGTTTCACTGACATTTAATATATAAATAAGTAAATAAATAAATATGATTTGAACCCTAATACCTAAATTACATAACATTACATTAATAACATATAAATTACATTAATAACCTAAATTACATAATTTTCAGATAACATCTAATTGAACATCTTTTCACAAGGCAGCAAATAAAATTTATTATAAAGTCATTTAATTTTTTTAACTTATAGTAAAAATTATGAACATTTTTATTACAAAATTTTTAAGGAGATAATTTTAAAATGAATTACGAAAAGACAATAAAATGAATTGTTGGAAATTCAAAAATAGCAATCGTATTTAAATACATCACGGTGAGTGCATTTGAAACTAACTAAAGGATATGGTTATGTTTTATGATTATAGTAATACTACACCGTTATCACAACAGATTTATTTGTTATCCTTCTGTTCTATTACATACTTAATACGATTAGGAAACATTTCGTCAAAAACAGTTTGTTCTGTAAAACTTTTAAACAATTAATATTTATAATTTTTCTCGAGAACCAAAAATAGAATGCAGTAAATTCGACTACAGTTAATGCTTTAAAATTTAAATCTCTGTAAGATGATTATAAATTCAAGATTTAAGAATTCTTTGATAAAACATTTTTCCTCTAATAATATTTAATTAATCTTAATATTAAGTAAATTATTCATTATATATTTCAATTAACTTTATAACTTACTTATTTTAGCTGGCAGGCTACAGGGGAAAAAAAAAAACTTAAATAATTTTAAATTACGAAAAGCGGTATTTGACATAAAATCCCATATTTACAAACAGAGGAGTTTACTTTTGATTTGTGACTGTGCCCAGATGCGTGATCATATTGTGTGGAAATATTTGTCATATAGATTTTTTTTTATTAGTTTGAGAATTTAATGTGGCTGCTGCTTTTGAATATTCTGCAACAGAAATTTTATTGTAATCAAAATCTGATCAAACTATAATTCATTAGTTTTTGAAAAAACAATACGGCTTAATATTTTACTTTTTTGTAGAAAGTCAATAAAATTAATAAAATTTGATATAATAAGTTGATTGTTCAAGAAATTTCATAATGAAAACAGAAAAATTAACTTTAAAACTATTTTGAATCAATAAAAATATTTTTGTTCATGTTGTGAGTTAAACTTTCAGCGTAAAGTGAAATGAAGAGCGTAATTCGTCTGTCAACTTGCTTCGGCTTCAAGCCGTATTTTACATTTCTCGTGTTAATTTTTTTTTAGAGTTCATTAAAATAAACGAATATCGGAGTTGCAAGAACATCGAGTAATAATTCAATTTGTGTAAAATGATTTTCTTTCTTTTGTATCAGCTCTATTTAATATTATTGTGACGTTACCGGTGTGTTGCATGAGATTTAAGTAGTTTCGTTTTCTGGTTTCATTTTCTTAATAGCTTTAAGAAATATTATTTGAAATCAAATCTTCCCTGTTTCATGTATTTATTTAGTTATTTTTCATTGTTATTGAATTTTTGTATTCAAGTGCAATCTTGTTATCAAAAGATGAACTATAAATATTTCATAAAAATTATTATTTTATCGGATTTGTTTAATTGTGGTACATTACCTTAACAGTGTATTTTTTTTTATTAAATTGATTTTAGTTTGCTTATTGACATAGTGCTAATAAAGTATTCAGATTTATTTTTTTGTTAATACTGACTTAGCATATAATTTTGTGTTTATTTATCATCTTTTTCTATAAGCAGGATCAGGTTAATGTTTATCTTAAACTGTTGGTTATTTGTGGTTAAAATTCCTTTTGAGTTGAAATTTCTTTTCGCTTGGAATTGGTTGAGGGAAATTGAAGATTGCTTCTTGTGGTTTATGCTACTAGTTAAAATGGGTAGAGGGAGAAACATCAAGTAGCTGTTAAACAACCAATTGTTATAAATGTGAAAATAACTAAGTTAAAATATGATACAATTTATGAAAAATAAAATAATTATAAAGATAATTATTGAATCTGTTCTTATTATGTGGAAAAATTTCTAACAAATCATATTAAATATTTAGAAAAAAGTATGGTTATTTTCATAATAATTAATGACATTATTTTGCTTGTAAAAAAATTTAAATTTAAAAGCAGTTTCAAACCAAAATAGCAAAGAATTAAAAAAAAAATGATGCATCTTTCAATAGATTATCATCTTATGAAAAATAAAGTGTTAATTAATTTGACTATTCCTTTCACCAGTGTAATGAAAAATAATTGCTAACACATATGCTAAATAAGTGAAAATGAAAAATAAAAGTTATATTATTTATAATTATTTTGTTATTAATAATGCGTTAAATATGCTAAAGAATTTTAATGGTAATATGTTAAATGTTCATGTAATAGTCAATACATAAAATGTTAAAAAAATATATTATTTTAAAACATTTACTCATTTGTTGTGTTATTTACATTGTATTTACAGGGCATAAATCAACATAATGGAATCTTCAAAGTACTATTTAGATAATTTACTGGTAAAATGGATTTTAAAAATGTATCAAAATTATGAATGGACTTTAACCTTCTCAGGTATGTGCGAGTAGTTATTTATACTTTTAAAGTTATTTTATATTATCTTGAATTTATTGATCATTTGATTTTCATAATGTAAAATATTTTTAATGATCTTTATTCATGGAAAAAGGTAATTTATATTTTACTTATAACTAATTTCATGATTTATTATTTAAAAGGAAATAAAAAGAGGCAAGGGCAGAGGAGAAAGTTAAATGTATTTACAAATGGAGTTATGATTTTGAAGATCTATGCATGAAGATTTTACATAATTGCTTCGATAGAAATACATAAAGAGAAATGCTGCAGTCTTTTGTTGAATGGCACTCAAAATTCTAAGTCCTTTTGATTAAAATTAATTAGACTAGATATTACATAATAATTTTGAAAAAAAAAATGAATTTGTTGAGTAAAGATTATATAATTAAATTACATACAGTTTTATCAAAGCTCTGAAGTAATAAAATTTTATGCACTTGATTCATAATTTTATACTATAAATGTATGATTTTATATAATTTGTTGGCATTTAACAAAATGAACTGTTGTATAGATAAAATTAAACATAAATTTTAAAAAAAACCTTTTTAGACAATTTTGTTATAGGAAATCATTAAAACTGTGTACAGCATTTTGAAGTAGAGACACTTAAAATAGAGAAAGATGATAGAAATTCATTGAAAAGAATTGTGATTATATATACTTTGCTAGTAATATCTGGAAAGATAGTATTGTAACAATGAAAAAAAAAAAAGTACAGGTGCTAGAATTTAATGTATATGAAATATGATTTTCACTTATTTTAATTTCTTTTACTTCTGGGTGAAATGTAAAAAAAAACTGATACCTGAAAAAATATTTTTGAGATGATATTCTGCATGTACTTTTAAAATAAGGAGTTCAGTACAATCAAATAGTTATAATTCTGCTTCTGTTAATAATTAAGTTGTGTTTTAGTGAATGTTTATTAGATGGTTTATTTATTAGTAAGATTTTAAAAATTTGTATAATACCAAATATTTATATTCTGGTTTTTGTTTTAAGATTCAAAAGAATATGGCAATTGTTTGCAAGTTAGTATTATATAAGAATTATTGTGATATGACTTATATAAAAACTATTGTGGTATAGATATTATTAAGACAAACAACAACAACTGTAGAACTGAAATAACAATTTTACTATTATTGTTGTAATATGTTTATTTATAGAACTTTTTAAATTTAGCTATACAAAATGTGATGGGTGGCTATAAATTTATTGTATAATTATATTGCATTGGATGCTGTGCATGCTTTGATGTTGTCTCTTTCTAATTGATGTTTGTGACTGTGTAGCTTTTGATTTTTAGTTTTTTTCAGTTTCTGTGATGCAGTACTTCCCAAATTGTCTCTCTAATTTAATTATCTCAAAATATTAACAATTAAAATTTTCTTATTCATTTTATCAACTAATTTTATTAAATATTAATTTTTTGAAGCATTACTAGAACATACCTAAGGATCGTTACTAAAGGATCAGAATTTTGAATGTAAAAGTATTGAATGAGAAATAGGTTATCATATTTTGATGGTGAAACTTTTTATTGAAATACTAAGACATATATATATATATAAAGATTTTTTTTATTGCAAGTTTTGTACCTCTTTTTTTACAAGGCATATAAATCATAAAATGTAAGGGAAAAAGAACCCTAGAATTTTTTGATATTTGTCGTCTGCTATATTACTCTGTAAAGGGAGTCTGAATATTGCTTTGATTAAGCTACTATTCACTTAAAGAAAAAAAAAAATACTATTATCTTTCTTAAATTTTGTTATTGTACAATTCACTTTTCTTAGACACTTTTGATAATTATTTACAAATCTGACCTTTTTTTCACTTTTTTCTTTCATACAGCTTAGCTTTCTTAAAATTGCAATTGGCTGTGATGATTTTTACCTGATATCAATTCAATATTTGCTTTAAAGAAAACTATGCGAGATTCAGGCGCTTTTTAACAAAGAGGCATTCGGCATAAAGTAAAATTTTTTATGATAATTGCTGAATTAGTATACAAAAAAGAATATGCTTAATTAAATCTAATATTTTTTAGTTTTCATTCCATCTAAAGCTAAAAAATGCAATACCAAAGTTAAGATCACTTTTTCTGATTGCAGAGAATAAGAAATAAGAACATGATTTAGGAAATCTAAATTATATATAGAATTTTCAAATACATTTGATACATCTGGAAATTCTCAATTCATCTAAATAAAGAAATAACCTTTAATTTTTTTTCAAGCTTTAATTATTTTTATACTTGAAATTTCTAAATATAAATTCAATAATCCTTTTTCTCTTGGGAAGTACTCATTCATGTATCCTTTCATACTAACCTGAATATGAAAACCTTTTCACCTAGATAAGCGTGTTGCTGATTGGCCACTTATGCAATCGCCTATCCCTACTGTGGCTTTAATCCTCATCTATCTTAGTACTGTTCGCTATGGACCACAGATAATGAAATCTAGACAACCCTTTGAATTGCGTTGGGTGCTTGTGTTTTACAACCTCTTTATGACTCTTCTCAATTTCTATATTGCAGTGGAGGTATGTCTCGGACTCTCTTGCACTGCTTCGCCAATGTCCCAATTTACCCTTCTTTTCAACATAGATCCTTTCATAGTTGCATGGTAGCTGAAAGTATATTAAGGTAGATGTGTTTTCCCTTTAGCTTACACCTGTAGGTTTAAGTTTGCTTGTAGCAGTATTTTAATTTGCTTCCCTCAATTCATTTCAGTTTGTATTATTTTATTCAAAAGTATCAATGCTCTCTGTTTTAAAAAGGATGCAGCATAATTACCTATAATATAATTTTTTAAAAATCTGTTAGATTTAACTTTAACTTTTTGCCTCAAATTAAATTATTTATTATCTAAGGAAAAAAATAAAGTTTAGCAAAAAAAAAGCATTTTATTTTATGCTCAAAATACATATACACGCTAGAAATATATAATATTTTAATTTTGGGATTAATCATATAAAGACACAAAATTCTTTAAATAGTTTTATAAATTTTATAAATTAAGAATTCATGGTGTACTTCTTTGATATATTTTAATTGTTAGTAAATAATTAAACTATATATTTTTCTTTATAAATTGAAATTGCCTTTATACAAAAAGGATTTTTTCTCCTTTATGAGAATTTTAATGTTTTGAATAAATTAATATATAATAAGAAAAGTTAAATCCTAGAATTTCAAAACTATTGGCATAATACTTATGATATTTTGTGTACCTGCAGAGGTGATCACCTGATATTTTATGATTTTTTTTATCTATCAAATTTTTACCATTGTAACACTTTAATTAATTTTTATGGTATTGTGCAATTTTAATGTAAAGAATTTAATTGGTCATATCCCAATTATTGTTGGTTTAACAATGAATGTCATGTTTCTACTTTAAAACCTTAAAACTATATAAGGCCTAAAAAATTTTTTTTATGGTCGAAAACTTTTTCAGATCATCACTGCTTTCAAAATAAATTGAAAAATGGCCAATGGTATTAAAAATCCCCCCCCCTTATTTTCTTATCTTGGAAAATAGATAGTTCTATTGAAGTGAGATCTGATGCACCTATTTCTATTTTATTTAAAAGAATATTACAGTTAATATTTATTTTCAGTTTAGTTATGTAAATTCCTTTTGGTATCAATAATTAATAATTTGTATTTAAATATTGCTTGTGTCTTGAATTTTTTATTTATTAAAATTCATTTAATTAGAATTAAAAAAAAATTCATGCTTCAGATTTTTTATTTGGTGAATGTTAAATGCAAATTTCATGTGAAAATTATTTATGCACAATTTATATATTATACTACTTTGTAACAATCATTTTCTGTATTATAAATGTAATTTTTGGCATGTTTTATTATTAAAAAATTTCCCAATACAAATGAAATTGTCCACGAATAAATACAAGGACTGCACTTTTTCAGGAGTTAAGCTATATTGACTTATTTTTTTATTAAAAAGTTATTGTGTTATGATTTTTCAGAATGGAATTTTCTTCTATTAATTTATTTTATTGATAATTTTTTTATTTAAAATATTATATTCTGGAATGTGTTTACTTAAAATTTATATTTTCTTATGATTAGTTACTAATATGTGCCATACAAAGAAAATACAACTGGTCTTGTCAATTAGTTGACCACTCAGATAATCCATATGAAATTCGAGTAAGTAAATATTCGTTGAATTTTAATAAATATTTGCACATTGCTAATGACTTGAGTGAAATAATTTAATTAAAAATTAGTATATTTGGATTACATATTATACATTGCATTTAAATTAAGTTTTCATACAGTTGTATTATAAAACTTTATCTATTTAAACTTTTTTATATTTTAAATACTTTAATGCCAAGTATTTTTTTTCAATTTCAGAAATAAAATGAAAAATATTAATTTAATTTGAATTTTCCCTTTAATTGTGTATGTTTGTGTTGTTTTTATAGATCGCTAAAGCATTATGGTGGTACTACTTTTCTAAGCTATTGGAATTTTGTGATACATTTTTCTTTATCCTGAGAAAGAAAAATAATCAACTTACATTCCTTCACATTTACCATCATTCAACAATGTTTGGCCTTTGGTGGATTGGAGTAAAGTGGGTTCCTGGTGGATCATGTATGCATCATCAATAATTGTGAATTTTCCATTTTTTTTTAAATTTAAAAGTTATACATTTTTATTATTTCTTACTTTTTAGTTGAATTTTTTTTGTCTGTATTATAGAAACTACAATGATATTTTCAGATTTTGTTCATTTTTGGATGAAATAAAATTGCTATATGACTACATACTGCTAATTTTATTACATTGATTAATTAAGTATAACATTATTGATAATATTTTTTTAAAGAAGTCTTTCAAAATTTTATTTATGTACTATATTAATTTTTATTAGCTCTACCTGGAGCCATGGCTAATTCATTCGTCCATGTATTAATGTATTTATATTACACTTTATCTGCAATTGGGCCTGCCATACAGCCATATTTGTGGTGGAAAAAATATCTAACTATAATCCAGTTGGTAAGAACTGTGTCTTCTTAATTTTACAAATTTTCCTTTTTGTATTTGTTTATATTTTAATATGTAATGAAATGTTTTTTGTATTGTCATTTAAAGTTTTTCAAGTCTATAATTCTAACATTAAACTTATTACTTGTATTGTGTTATTTTATCAAAATGAGAGACTAATGATGAAATTACATTTATTTTCAATAAATATCACTAATTTTTTTAAAAAAAAGGTTATAAATAAGGCATTTGTTTGTAAATGATTTTGCTATGATTTATGGAAATAGAATGGTCTGCACAGAATATTTAAATTTTTTGTCCAAACCTTATTGATTTCTGAAGAATTTTTTCATTTCTTCTGTTTTCTGGAGAATCTATTACAACTCATTACTATCTATTGCTGATAAAAGAAATCTGCTTATGATATGTTAAATAGCAAGTACCATCATGAACAGTGTTAATATGGTGGTACTTGCACAGATTCGTAGATATCAGAATTAAATTTTAATTTTTGCATTAATGGATTTGAAATGTTTTTGACTTGATATAAATTTTATAATTCTTAGAGGAATAGTTGATTTACATTTTCCATCCTTTGAGCCTAGTTTCTTGATATAACTTTTATTTAATGTTCGCATTTTTTTTTTTTTTTGTCAATTTTTAAACATGGCAATAATTGTTGCCATTTCATCTAGAATAAATGTTTATTGTGAAGACACTTTTTTTGCTTCTATTACCTAAATTTCTTTCTTGAAAAAGCAATCAATCTTTTGCATTTTGGTATTGATATTGATTGCATTTTAATTCTGGCACATAGACTATATTTTTAAGGCATGAACAAAATATTTTACGAAGTATTTTTTTTTAAAACTTATTCTATTAGTTAAAAAATGTCTCATTGTTCCCATGTGATGCTTCATTGTCTAAACATAATGTTGTGTAGTGATAATGTAGCAATTCTTAACCTATTAATTCTGTACCTACTGTATTTCACTAAACATATTCAAGTTTTTAAAAATGCTTTTAAATGATCTTATATTATCATTCAGTTTTCAGACCAATAGTTGTTTAAAAATGGCTCCATGTTAGCAAGATCTGTACTTAAAACACTGTTTTTGATTTATTTCACATGCCATTTGATTCATTTCACATGTAGTATTTTAAGGCCGAAGTTGCTAAGGCTAGCTGAAAAAAAATCTGTTTGATATTTTCAATCATTTGATTTATTGAAAGATCACATGATCTTTCCAGCATGTAAATAGCTTTGGATATGGTTGTTCTTTTGACTTTTTTTACCAATTTTGGTGCATCATTCTTATTTTTTGTTAATGTTTTCCTCTTGCAATTATTTTATTTATCATTAGTTACATAACTGTATTAGCACTATCTGTATGAATTTTGGGGAAAATATTTAAGATTACATAGTAACATATTAGAAGATATTGAAATGTAAGAGAATAAAGTACTTTTTCTCCAAATTATGTCATTACTTTTATTGTAGATTATTTACTGCTTCTTCTACAAATTGATTATTGGTTTAGAATCAAAGAATTCACCAGAGTTTAATAAATATATTTGAAGAATGATAAATTAAAAAGTTCAAGAGGTATTAATTATTATTAGAGAAGAAAAGATTGCTTATCTTTTCCGAATGTTAGTAGCAGAAATATCATATATGAAGTTAGCAAAAGTTATGAAGATTTCCCTTTATAAAAATCATGGCATGTCAAAAGTAGTAACAATAAAGATATATATGAAGTTATCATTATTTGAATCATAAAGGTATTTAAAAAAAGGCCATTTTGCATTGATAGAAAAGCAGTTAGGAATGAGCATTGAAAATTTACCATACTTTGCCAACATTATTGATTAAAAAATAATTTATTTATTATAAAACATAATGCTATAATAGTACAGAAACTTCAAATTATTTTTTTACAAAAATTCTTTAATTTTATGTGATATAATTATATAAAAATGTGAATAAAAATAAATAAAAATGTATATCTAATTCATTTGCTGTAATACCAAATGTATGTATAGATTAGTTAATTTTGATAACTTCTCAAAATACATTTTTTTTTTGTAAAAGAGTAATTTTTTTTCTAAAAAATTATGGAGGATTCCATTTAAATTCAATGCTGTAGAAAGTTGTTCTGAAATTACTGTAGGAAATTATTCAGTTATTCTATGTAAAATCCTGTTTTTTTTTTTTTTTTTGAAATAAATATTTGCTAAATTGACCGTTTTAAAAATGGACTTTTATAATTTTTAATAGTTATGAAAATAATTAAAAAAATATTTGAATTTATAGCAAAAAAAAATGAAATGTGCATTCAGGATTTTTTAAATTTTGCAGCATTTTATTTATTCAAAAATTTTGTTCTGAACTTAATAAAAAAATTGTGATATCTGCTTAAAATTAAGTACATATAAAAACCCACTTTAAATATGTTATCATAATAAAATAAAATAAAAAAAATGATTTACTCATATTGAATCTTATAATCTAAAATTTCATCAGCAACTCATCAACTTTGGAATAAAAAAATAAACAAAACTGTAATTTAGGAGAAAATTATTTCATTTTGGATTTGTGTTGAATCTACTGCAAAAAAGATGTAAGTAGATAATAATGAACCATCATATTAATGTCTATACATCATAAACAACTTATATAATATGGTTTTCTGAAATCTTTTATCAAATTTGTATTGCATAAATTTCTTTTCATTCAAAATAGCTTTATGCTTAAGAAATAAAGGATAGATGGACAAGTACTTGTGTTATTTAAAGGTTATAAAAATTTCTCCTATGAAGTATGAAGTATGCAATGTATAATATGTAATCCAAATATACTAATTTTTAATTAAATTATTTCACTCAAGTCATTAGCAATGTGCAAATATTTATTAAAATTCAACGAATATTTACTTACTCGAATTTCATATGGATTATCTGAGTGGTCAACTAATTGACAAGTATATAATTGCTTTGAACATTGATATCTCTATTTGTCTTTCACAATGCTGAAAAATTAATACATTGCTAATATTTTTTCAGATTCAATTTGTTTTAGCTGTAATCATGGGAATAAAAGCAATAATTTATGACTGCCGGTTCACAAGATGGATGCAATATGCTTTAGTAGCATATTCATTTTCTTTTATAGTCCTATTTGGAAATTTTTACCGTAATTCATATTCAAAGAAGAAAGCTCAGGTAATGTTTGAAAAGTTTTTTTTTTTTTTTTGCTTAGAATTTTTCTATTTAAATATATTTTAATGATGATGCTTTATTTAAAATATTTAATTCATAATTATATTATTTAATTTTCTAACATTCTTAATTTAAGAAATATTTAAAATTTATTAAAAAAAAATAAATTCTTTTTTATTAATAAATTTAATTTTTTTTAAAAAAATTTAAATTAACATAATTAAATTGAGTAATTAAAAATTTATTTATTTGATTAAATTAAAGTAAAATACAAAATCTATCATATTGAAATTAATTCTTTCAATTTTGAAATATTTTGTAATTTCTTAAAACATAGAGTAATTTTTTTTCTCAGAAACTATTCTGGAGACATCGAAGTGAACGAAAAAATTGTTGGGTTTTGTTTATGCAACAGAAAGTTAATAAATTCGATGGAATCAGTTACTGCTTTTTCCTTTCAAAATGAATGCAATTATTAATATGAAACTTGTTTTCAAGAATTATAACGTATATGCTTAATTCTGTTATTATATGTCATGAATTAATGTTCTATTTATATTTTTAGCATGAATTTTTATTTTTTAAAATTGAATTAAATCAGTAATATTTTATTGCTTATATCAGTATGACATTAAAACAGTTACTTGAATGTTTGTTTTTTTCAGAAAAAAGAATAAAAAACAGTGGATCTACCAACACTGGAAAATGTAATGAATGCCTGAATAATAAGTCAACTCCTCAAAAGACTTGTGTTCAGACTACTTTTACAGAATATTGGTTAAAGAATTTCATTCATATTGGTTCTTCTGTTGTTACAAAATGTTATAACTACATAATTGATATTTTAATAGATATGAATTATTTCTCTAGAGATTTATTACTACTGATCTTGCTTTTTTATATTCTCATTTATTCCATTTTTATTTTTCACTGATTAGATTGTTTTAGCTCTTATTGTTTCTGACATTAAAAAAGATATTTGATGCTTAAGAACTTTTTTTAATTGCAATTAATAAAATAAATGCATAGGGCAAAAATGTTTTTATATGCACCTTATCTACATAAAGAATTTATCATGAATTTTTAATGAGTGAGAGGAAAATGTATAGTAAAAAATGAATAGTGTTTTTGAAGGATTATCAGTTAAAAGAAAATGATGATCTAAAATTTACTTTTTATTTTTGGTGCATTAAAACTAAACAACAGATATGGGATATAATATTTTGTGTCAAATTTTTTTTCTGCTGTTTATTATAATTTTATACAATTGTTAACATTTCTTGATATCTAGTAACTATATAAAATTTGAAATGCTCGTGATTATGTGTCTTGCCAATTTTTTACAGATATTTTTTCATGAATTGCATCTTTTGTATATGAAGTGAGCTTTGTTGATGCTATGATATGGCTTTAGGAGTAGAAAAAATGTTGATTAACAGTATAACACTTCAATATGTGCAGGAAATTGCACATTTTAGGAGTTTTAAAGAGTAATGTAGGTTAAAATATGTATAATTGAAATGCCTTTTTGAATATTTATGATTTGAATTAAAAAAATTAATCTAGTATTTCCTATTTCTACTTTTTACTCATTTTTAAAAATTACATATTTTTTCCATTTAAAAAAATAAAATTATCTAAATTTCAGAACTTTTAATGAATAGACTTTATTGAAATTCAGTATAATTCTTTATTTTTATATTTTGTCTCTAATGCTTGCTTTATATAAATTAACTCAATCACTATTTTACTGTTTTATGTAGAAAATTTAGTGCATAAGAGGCTTATTAACAATTAGATTAGGACTTTCTATAACAGATCATTGTAGCAGATCAAGTATGATGGATGGTATTAGTGATGGATAGAATAAATTCAGACTTTTTTAATATTATGCATTAAGATTTTTTTCTTTCTACTTCATTGAGAATGTATTCTTTTGTCATTTTCTGATTAAATGTTAAGTGTTTCTGATCCGTTAATTTTTTTATGAATTGAGCATTGAAAATCAAATCTAAAAAAGCTATATATTTTAATTGCAGTTAAAAGAATATTGTGGAAAGATTGAATGTCTGCATTATGTATCCAAACACATATTAAAAAATGTTTGTATTTCTAATATATTGATAGAAAAGATAATTCATGTAATTGAAATTGTTAATTTTTGACATTTGCTGAACATAAAGTTTACGTTTTTATATGGTAGACAGTGATCTTAATGGGTTTTCTGCTGACTCAATTTCTGCAATCATGCTTATATACTATTATTGTATGTAATTTTTTAAGGGGAAAAAATGAATAATTTCAGTAAAGTTTTTATCATCATAATAGCATTCACTTTGATTCTTGTGTGTG
>JAPMOQ010050131.1:50321-119052 GCA_026543055.1 Argiope trifasciata
TATATATATATATATATATATATATATATATATATATATATATATATTTCAGAGACGGGAAGGTCTGAAATGTGGAGGTTTGGGGAAATTGTATCCTCGCCCAGTTCTGGCGTGGAAGTTTGAAGAGGGGGTGCTTGATCAGTGATCACGGCACGAAATTACGAGGTCCATCCTAAAATAGCCCTAGTATTACTTTAAAATGGAACGTTATTATAACTAAATTAAATGTGTCGAAATCCAGTATTTCTTGATGATTCCAATATTTTCTCATGCCCGGTAGAGTGTATTCCTCTTATTCTGAGCTTCGCGGGTTCGAGTCCCGGTTAGGGCATGGCTATTTTTCTTCTGTGTTATATCTGTTAGGTGTATAAATGTGCCCTCTTGTATATCCTTATCACACGGTGTAATATCGTCCGTACTTTTCAGCAGCAATTCTCCGTTTCTACCCACGAGAATAGGTCAAGCAAGTTTTTCGTCATCGATAACTTTTTTTAACCAGGCTGAAAATGTCGACGATAGTGACGGAAATATTGTCTGGAAGCGAAATTCAACCAATAATGGGAAACTTTGAAGTGACGTCATACAAGTGACGTCACTTTCGCTGTCGTTTGCTGACGATATTCCGTCATGTGATAAGGCCTTAAGCAAATGTAATAAATGAAGTGGCTAAGTCGTACCCTTGGCTTTAGTTGGCGCTACTGTAAAAACAAGAGGCGCTCATTCGGCTTAAATCCCTGACAGATAACTGTCAATGTTCTCTCGTTGCATAAAAAATGAAATAATAATAGTATTAACCTCTGACAAATATTGAAATTAAGGTTGCTTTTCAAAATGGCTAATTATTTTGGAATCGAAATAATTACTATAAATTAGTTCATTAATGTTTACATGGATGCTGCTTGACTTATAAATAGCTAAGAATAGTTCTGATTCTCTTATAGTTATTATAGATAAAATTTCTTCCTCAAATTTCGTTAAGTGCAAAAGTTGTATTCTGGTGTCTCATGGGAAATCCTGGTATCGGAAAGTTCCAAAGTTTTGATTGAAATTTCAATAAAGTCAAATCCTACCGAGATTTCCCGAAAATCTCCAAGGAAAGAAATTTCATGACAGTATAATTTTCTTGAGATTTGATGGTTTTCTCAATTTCAATATGAAGCTGGAATTTCTGTTTAAAACAATATGTACTTGCATTTAATGTTTTACAGATAAATGTCTTGCACATAAATGTGTCAAAAATTATTTAAGCGTCTTTGAAATATAGGCATATACATTTACCAAGAATTATTTCCTTTTATTATGATAGTGATAAATATACAGAACTAAAATCCATTAAAACTAAAAATATGATTTCTTTTTAGACTAAATGGTGAGTAAATAAAAGTGAAAAAAAGTTTACAATTTCTGTTAAGTTACTGTACTTTTATCCACATCTCGGTTTGAAGCAACACTAGGGCTATTTTGGGACGACCCTTATAATTTTTAGCAGCTGTCAGATGATGAGGATGGCCCCTGAGCTGGCACCTCCTCTCCACACCTCATTAGTAGGAGGACGTTTCGCCAGGAAGGATTTAACATGCATCAGATCCGTTCACACGACGATTTTCCAGTGGAATCGGGTATCGAACCTAAAATCCTCTGGTTCAGAAGCCGAGACCTTTACCCGGTCTCCACGTTCCATTACTTTTTTTGAGATTTTGTAAATATAACTACAATTTTTTTCATTTTGCATTATATATATACATACATATTTTATAATACGTTTTTAATTACTAGCTTCCTTCCTTTTCTTTACGTCTGCTCATTACAAATTTTGGCAATCTACTGAAAACTTTCAATATCGACAGATGACATATGACGATAAAAGCGATTAAACAAGTCCTTTTTAAAACATTAGAACATTTTTGCTTATTTTCGGCCTCCTATTAAGTGATCTGTTCTCATTTTTCCTCTTTAGCAATAATTCTGTCTGTTAAAAGTAATCGAATCATTTCGCAGGATATTAAGCGTATATATGAAAGAGATTAACTTTCTGCTATATGTTGAGGATGCGATGTTGTTCCAAAAAAGGTTAAAATAAATAAATCGGAACGATATTTGTATTACCAAGAAATTTAGAGTTAAAAAAGTAATAGTTTTTATATGATGTTTTGTGTCAGCCTGTGACAATAATTTGTAAAGTCAAGTATTTAATTAAAATAAGACGTTTATTGATTAAGGATTTTATATTCCTAATAGTGAAATTTTTTAAAAGAGAAAGTGTTATATTTCTTCTTGTAGCGTATAAAAAAACTAAAGGATGGGAATATAAAGAAACGTGTTTGTAATTTTTGAATTTATTTATGCAATGTAATATTTCTTACGTATTTCAATAAAGAAAATCTTTTGATATCACTTTATTTCCAAATTGAAATGGACGAGAAATTATTTTCATGTAACAGATAATCTCCTGCCATTAAAACATTTCAGTTGTCTAGAACGTAAAAAGTTATTCCAATGAAATTCTCAAATAATGGTTGAATGTAGAAAATAATCTTTTCAAAGTTAGTCTTAATAATGCCGTTAGATATAGCTATATCTTTTGCTGCAGTGCGAAGAACACATTTGAAGAGCATAATGATAACACATTTGAAGCGCATAATGATAACACATTTGAAGCGCATAATGATAACACATTTGAAGCGCATAATGATAAGAATCAATCAAGATTTCAAGGTGTCGTTCTTATTCCTGTCATCGTTAACACAGAGCAGTTTCAGATAAAACCGAGCATTATAAAATTTTTTTGAATCTCCTATGAAATGATGACAGGATGTAAAAAAAATAGAAGTGTGAACTTCTTCTCAGATGCATTGAACTTTATTAAAATAACAAAGTTTCAGGTTGAATTTGTCTACCCCGATTGCCTCAGATGTTGCATTTTGTGCGCAACGGTTCTTTTTATAAATATTTATGCTACTTACTATAAGAATACGTCTAAAGGCCTCGTTAAGTTGAATCAGGGAAAGTAATTTGTCCAAAATATTGTATGTAGTCTCCAATTAATATTATGAATATTATAATACAGTGTTGTACCCTACTGTAGTATAAAACTACCAAGCTTTTAATCCTGGCATTTTCATTTAATTTGCAGATTTCTTCAAATTTTAAATTAATTTTGAGTATGCAAGTCTCTCTGTTCGGCCCTGATTTTCGCTAGACAAATGAAATTTGGCATGTAACTCCGAAATTCATTAAATTTATTTAGATGAAGTCTTTCTATTCAGCTGCGTATATGCAGCAAAACTCAAAGAGTTCGATAATGCAAATTTAGCCTATCTTTATTGTATTTTACACAAAATCTCTCGGACAGAGTTCAATATTTGTCGATCTATATTTTCCCAAATATGTAAACGCAGTAATTCAAAAGCGCAATGATTTAAAAAAAAAAGGAAATTGTGTACATCATCTTGTGACTTCAGCAGAAAATTTTGTTGCAATGATGTAGAGGTTACGAGTGTCGAATTTTGGTTTCAATGGTAGGATAAAGGTGTCCAAATTAGAAATTGGATTTTTGATTATTTGTAAATGAACAGAAAGTTAAGGATTAATCTCCCATGCTTCAATGCAGTCGTCAAATATCAAACGATGGAATCATTAAAGTAGATTCTTGAAAGAAGTCAATATTTCGTAACAGTGGTTTAGTAGTGTCTTATTACCATAAGTACACAATTTCATGCGGGGAGAGGGGGAGAAGCAACTTTAATAGAGGGTAGGGGAGAAAGTGTTAGGAAGATTTAAACTTGTTCATTCGATGTAATGTAGATACTTTTCGGTTAGTTGGTTGCAAGCTAAAGGTCGGTACATGGTTTAAATCTACGCCAAAGAAAACACACACACCAAGATTTGCGTATAAACCTTAGACTTTTTGGCGAATTTTCAGACCTATGGTCAAAATTATTTGGTGACATTCCGCTTGAGTCCGGCTAACCGAAAAGTACCTAATATATCTTAACGTATTTCAGTAAAGACATGTCTTTTTTGACATATCCTTTTCAGTTCTAAAATGAGATGAAGCAATGAAAGAAATTTCTTGGTAAAAAGAAATAAAAAATAAAATAATAAAAGTTTTCAGAAACTTTTGATGGAGCACGAAGTGCAAAAAGATTCTTTTTCAAGGGAATAATGATGAGATTCAAATGAGGCCTCAGCATTTCGTCCTTTCCTCTTGTCATTCGTCAAGATAGAAACGGTTTCAGATAGAGTCAAGGATTATTAAATTTGCTGATTCTCCAAAAAAGTTGTCGACATGATATAAAATGTAAGAGAAGGATTTGAACCTCTATAACGAAGTAGAGAAGACTGACAATTTTTTAGGCTTGATTCATCTACCTTATTTGCATAAATTATTGCATTAATGCATAGCAATTTTTACGCAGTTTAATTCAATCAATTTTCAATCTGTTTGATTGAATAAAAAATAAAAAATATATAGCTATTTTACAGAATTTTTCAAAAAAAAAACTGTTTAATTGAATGAAAAAATAAAAAATAGCTATTTTACGGAGTTTTTCAAAAAAAAAAAAAATGTTTAATTGAATGAAAAAATAAAAATATATAGCTATTTTAAGGAGTTTTTCAAAAAAATATCCCGAATATAATTACATAACTTTAATTAAGAAGAAAAAGATAAGTTATGTTGAAGAATACTTCTGAAGATGTTGCTATTTTTAATGTTGCATATCACAGAATACGTGTAGAAAAAATAGTAATAAAAAAAAACATTTTTTTTTGCCCTTTCCGTGAAGAGTGGTTTTTTTACAATGATTATGACAATGTTTATATTGCTTATTTTGTTTTACCATATGAAAATTATCTAGGTGGCATATTAAAGAAGCAGACAGTATGCATTAATTTTAACAGATAACAATTGTATTTACTCTGAAATCCAAGGTGCTAATCTCGAACATCTCATTACAATTTTGATGCATTGCATCTCATATCTATGAGAATCTGCTAATTTAGTGTTACAAAATGAACAAAATTGATGTAAGTAGTAAAGGCTAACGTAGAGCTGGATTTAGATATCCCTAGTGAAACTAATGCCTGATTTCTAAATTTTTTTTCGAACACATTAATTATGCAAACGAATTTCGCACATTTTATTCTTAGAAATTGCTTACTTAAGAAGCTGAAACATGCCATTTTGTACTAAATTGATTAATCGACATTATAATCGATATTTTTTTATTGTATCTCTTATAGTCCTCGAAATATGAATTTGAGCTCTGCAATTGAAATTGAAAAGTACTCAATCGTCTTAAGACTTAATTATTAATTGAATCCAATTACCAGATTTGTTGCTGTAAACGGGGAGAGACTATTAAAGCATGCGATTACCTAGAATGACCGAAATTTAAGTGGAGTGTCAAGGTCTCAGAATATTTTCAGAGTAATCTAATTTTGTAACTTTATTACAAAGGCACAAAATGTTGTGCGATACTTCCTTGATATTATTCGAAGTTGTCTCTGACTCAATTACCATAATATTGTTGTTGGACATTTTGGACAGGGATATATTCGAAATTTTTTCAAGTTGAATATAAAGTATCATTTGATTATTGGAACATAAATCCTATAATATTATTACTCACTTTTTTATTAATTTCTTATAAAATTGTTTTATAATTTAAAAAAGTTTTAAAATAAAAAAATCCATTTATAATAATATTTAGATTATATTAAAATGTTTTATCACTTTTTACCATTCAGTTAAAAATTATTTTTAAATTTAAATTCTGTTTTTTTTAAACATACGAAGCACTACAATCAAATATTTTGAACGTTATATTGTTAATTTAATATTTTGTTGTTTTAATTATTGAAAATTGACTACTAAGATTGCTCATAAAATTAATAAATTAAAATAAATGAAGAATATTTGGTTTTGGAATATGAAGAGAATACAATAGGAAATCGAGTCTTGAATTATAAATGAGCCTTTAGAGTTTAATCCACCATAGGAGCTGAATAGATTTATTAATTATGTATACTGAAATAGCCTTAACTACTTACCCCGTATATTTAAGCGCTGGATGACTAAAGAATAAATTGATTAAACATATCTTCAGAAAGATAATTGATGGGCAAAACTGTTATTTCTCCTAAATATTCTGTTGACTAAGGGTGAAGAATTTATTATTTCTATATCAAAAATGACTCTTTGAGAAAAATAAAGAAAATCACGCAGAAAAAGTTGATTGTTTTAACTAATCATTTTTGGCAATGAGCAAGTACAAAGAAAGTATTAATTGCATTTTATTTCTGTTAAGTCATTTAGAAATAGCTTCGTGCTCAAAGTTTCGAAGATTAATTAAAATTATGTTGTTTTAATTGTATTATTTTTAATTAAATTATGTATATTAGTATATTAATCATTTTAATGGAAATAAGTCCCATGGCATCAAATAGCTATAAAATCATAAATGTTTGGTTTAGTTTACTTAAATTAATGTCCCATTGTAAAGTAACTCAAGGGCTATTTTGGAACGGATCTCGTAATTTTGAAACAGGGTCAGATGACAACACCTGAGCTGGTATCCCCCCTTTCCACAAATGTTTGGTTCTTAGATCAATGTTTCTCAACCTTTTAGTATTCACGGCCCAATTTTCAGTCATAATTTTCATCGCGCCCCCCCCTCCCCACCACATACAATAAAATGTGTACAAATGTAAATAAATACATACAATAATAATGTATTATGAGTATTTTGGCACTAAACCTACACTACAATCTTAATTTTAAACTTTACTAATTACCAAGAACACCGAAATCTATTGACATTTTGCAACACCGATCCTCATCATTGAAAAAACAAGAATAATATGCCTTTTTATTGCTCTTGCGTCCCACCATGTCGGGCATTCTCACGGTTTCGCGAGAAGTTTCGATTTGTCAGGAATTTGTCTGGTCAGCTTAAAAGTTAAGTTAGGAGCGTGCGCAGGTGTGAATAAATGTTTTCTCATTAGGAGAAGGAGAAAGTTCTATGACGCCAATTTCAATTCCAGACAATCTCCTTCGAGTCGATCCTTCTATCGCTATTGAATCTATTCTGAATGTGTATGTTATGTATATTTTCGTGTAATTGCAATTCACCGAATTAAATATTCACGGCAGCAGACTTATGCATGGATAAATTTTTAAGCGGGCGCAAGTGAGCATTAGACGATAGACAAGCATCAGCAAGTACACAGACGAGCGTGGTTCTGAAAATAAAATCAAGAAAATATTCTCAAGAATACTTAAATTTTGTGTTCACTAGTACTGAATTAAATGAAGAAAGGCCCCTGTGTATCATTTGCTCAAAAATGTTGGGGGCAGGCAACATGAAACCTAATAAACTTAAACGACATTTGGAAACGCTTCATAGTGAGTATGTAAACAAACCCAGAGAATTCGAATTAAAATTAAAATCATATGAAAAGCAAAAATCATTAAAAAAAACTTTGTATGTGAATGAAAAAGCTTTAATTGCCTCTAACAAAGTTTCATATAAAATAGCCAGATGTAAAAAGCCTTACACCATTGGTGAGGAGCTTATTTTGCCAACCGCAATTGAGATAGTAGAAATTATGTTTGGGGATAATTTTGCAAAACAATTGCAGTCTATACCTCTTTCAAATGATACTGTTGCCCGTCGAATTGCTGATATTGCTGAAGATGTAGAGTGTCAACGTTTGTCGAAGTTACGTGACAAATTGTTTTTAATACAACTCGATGAGACAACAGAGTAATAAAGATGCTCATTTCATTGCCTATGTTAGATTTTGTGATGATTTGTAGTAGAAGAATTACTTTTCTGCAAACCAATAGAACTCAAAGCAACAGCACTCGCATTATTTGCTGTCTTAAATAATTTTATGAACGAGGCAAACATAGAATGGAAAAATTGCGTTTGAATATGCACCGATGGTGCTCGTTCTATGTCCGGAAGATTCCAAAATATTCAAGCCCTTGTGAAACAAAATTCGCCACAGTGCGTCGGGACACATTGCATGATCCACAGGGAAGCTTTGGCTTCCAAAGAAATGAATCCTGGTTTGAATATTGTGTTAACTACGGTTGTAACCGTAGTAAATTATATAAAAATGAGACCCCTGAAATCAAGAATCTTTTCCGCACTTAGTAAAGACATGGGTGCAGTACATTCAGCATTAATATTTAATTGCGAGGCAAGATGGTTATCACGAGGAAATTTCTACAACGTGTTTATGAATTAAGAGAAGAAATCGCCGTTTTCCTAGAAGAGGAAAACAGACCAGAATTTTCGCGATAGATTATTTGTGATGAAATCGAGCTACATGGTCGACATATTCGAGAAATTAAATAACTTGAATCTTCAACTTCAAGGAGCAACTACACATATATTGGATACGAGTGATAAAGTTAATGCTTTTTGTAGGAAATTTTAATTGTGAAGCAGAAATTTAAAGCAAGAAAACTTAATGTATGCAAATTTGAATGATTGTATTAAAACTTACAAGGCTGAAGAACAACATGTAAAAGTTGGTTTTGTAACCATTGAAAATCATTTAGCAATGCTAGCAAAGAATTTAAAAAAGTACTTTCTTGCTGACGACAAACTGATATGAAGTTACATGTAGGTGAGGAATGAATTTCAATATACTTCCGAAAGACTCTCAATTGAAGAGGAAGAAACTTCATAGACTTCACGGCAAGCGGCGAAACCAAAAGACAATTTAGTAATAAATCACTCTTTGAATTTTGGGCAGGAATGGATGATGAGTTTTCTGCTCGAAAAACAAGGGCATTTTGCATTCTACTATCACTTTCAACATCTTACCTTTGTGAAACTGGATTTTCTGCGGTGGCTTCTTTGAAGACAAAATATAGATCTCAGCTAAATATAGAAAAAGAAATGAGAGTGTCTATTTCTAATATAGTTAATTTCTAATATTAAACCCTCCTTCGAAAAACTTTGCTCTGCAAGACAGGCCAAAGGAAGTCACTAATAATTATTAAATTTGTTTTTAATTTAGTAAGTTGTTTTAATTTAATAAATTAATTATTAAATATGTCGAAATGTATTTTGTTTTGTATGTGTGTGTGTGTTCTTTCCTTTCAGTCAATTAATCAATTTTTTAAAATTACATTTTCTCTTGGATATTCTCGCACCCCCCTACGGGGGCACACCCCACAGGTTGAGAATCACTGTCTTAGATGCTCTATTTTCCACGTTATTACAAATACTTTTTTATTCGTTTTATAAACTACGTAATATTAAACAAAATACTTCTTAAATTTTCAGAAAGGAAAAAAAAAAACCTTTCGTAATAAAATATTGGATTAAACTACGAAAACGATTTGAATTTCAGTGAGCAATATCATATAATGTCGGTATTTAGGTAAAAGAAATATCCGAAATTCAGGAAAACTTACCTTACATTCAAACAAGCTAATTCAAAATCTTTTAACGATGTAAATTTCATTTATGCATAATAGTACTTTCATCATGGGAAAACGGCAAAACCTAGCTTGATTTTTAGGTGCTTAATTTTAGTTTAATTTAATTAATTTTCTTATCTAAAATTGTAGATAAAATTTAAAAAAATTGTTCCGAGGTGCACATTCTTACCCTCCAAAATATGTGTGTTTAAATTTTTTAGCTAAAGATTTGGCTGTTTGGTCTGTTGAATAAGCACATACGCTTACAAAGTTACAGGCGTACACAGATTTATGTTTATTGTTTGTACAGATAAAATAAGAACAACAACAACAACAAAACACAATACATTGTTTTAACACATGTTCCCCCCCCCCCTTTTTTTTTCAAATATGTAAAAGAAATTAGGAAGAATTGAAAATTCTTCCTGATTGAGATTTCTAAAAAAAGAAATAGAAATGATTAGTTAGAGAAATAACTCAGTTATGATGCAAGCACACAACTTAAGAAAGAGATACAGGGAAATTTTTTTTTTCGAAATCTCCAAAATAAACCTATAATTTTATTAATGATTAATTAAACCATGTCCTGCAAAATTCTCAGATAAACTGGCTAAGTAATTAGGAAGCAAACCAAGTAGTTATTTATCTTATAAATAATCATCAACAAATTGTATGGAAAGATATTTTTTTAATTCGATAATTAAATAAAATTTATCATGAAGTGATACACGTTAACATTAATTGCGGATAACAACTACTTTTCCAAGATTTTCATGAAGGTAACAAATAATTGATAGTTTCTGAAGCTATACTTAATAATATCTGACAATATTTGAACATCTAGTTTATTTTGGGAATGTCTCAATTCTTAAGCTTCGTATTTTTTTTTGCTCTTCATTAAAGGGTACGTTACTTAGTATATTATCGTCAAGATTCCTCGCCTTTAATGTGTAAAGCAAAAACAGTCCAGTTCATATTTGAGTTGTTAATAATATTGCATGTTTGTAAGACAAATTTATGCTTAAACCAAGTGTTTGGAAATTACGCTTTGATCTTTGGTGAGGTGAGGGAATGTAATTTTTTGTTATTAAATAATATAATTGCATTGAAAGATATTTTTAATAAAAACTTTTCTTTTCCTCTTAACACATAATTCATAGCTAAGGATATCTTCCAATTTTCTAAAATTCATTGAAAGAAATATTTAAAAAAAAGAATTATTTCTTTTAAAAACCTTTCAGATGTATTAAATAATATAAAAAATTTCGAACTAATATTAGATTTTTTGCCTCATATGGAATCATAAAGGCACTACTTACCACGTTCTAAAGGGGTGGAATTCCAAAATTAACACAAAAATTGAATTTTTACCCATTTGTGCAATAAAACGTTGGCAATCCTATTAAAAGCCATTTCATAGTTAGTAGTTTAGAGTTTATTCATAAAGAATTCATGTTTAAGACATAGTTTTTTGATCGACTAAATTCGAAATTTGAAACTAAGCTAAAGTCATTAAATAAGCCTCTATGCCAAGTTTAATTTCTCATTGTATTTTTGAGCTATCTCGTTTGCATACATGCAAATGTACAGAAGATCAATCCGGATGTGACTGTAAAATTCATGTGGGATAGCACTCAAGCGTGCAATCACAATTTATGATAATCAAAATTTAATTACAGGTTATATGATGATTATTTTCCTTAAAAATATTTTATTATTATCGAGAACACAAAAATGTACAAAATTATAAAACTTTTGTAAGTCAGAAACCAAACTCTATATGGAGGAAGAATTTCTTTATTGGAACGATAAAATAAGTTTAGTTTAACAAAAGTGCATAGAAAAAAATAATATAGAAATTATCTTTAACATTGACTTGATTTGATAGTTTTAATTGTATTGATTTTTGATAGATTTTATTTCAATATTAGCCTGGAGGTAGAAATCAGCATATTTTTTTAGCGTGATATCGCCATAACTTCGAATTGTCTATCAACGCTATTGCAGATTATAATACTTTGCAATTTCTTTTGAAGTATGCATTTTTAAAGATATTTTGATTGCAGATATTGTGCAGTAACGTTTTAGATTTCTAAGAGTAAAGTCTAATTTTTTTGATACAGCGCATAGGAGAAAGTGTCGTTTCTAATTGTCATCATAATATTTTCAAATGAATTCGAATCCTTTCTTTTCATTTATTATATGATACAGGTCTATTGATCAACAAAAATTTCTCTCTGTTTGAAACATAAATGAGTTAGCTATCATTCTCAATTATTGCATGAAATATATCGAACACAAAACGTTCTTTCTATCAAGAATTGTAACATTTTGAAACTATCTGAAATATATTGTATCTATATATTTCATGAAATATACCCATTAGGTGGAAAATATTCTTTCTGTTTAGGATGGTATTAATTTTAAATAAGATGATATCCATTCTGTCTACACTGCCATCCGTCCATGTTGAGAAATTCAATTCAGAAAACGTTGTTCATATTTGGTAAACTGGTATCCATTCTGGACAGCTGTTGCATTAAATGGGTCTAGTGATAAAAAAATTAGCTTTCCTGGTGCTATTTCAGAATTTTCAATTCGACTTCTATTTATTCTTTCCAGATAGTTTTTTGAGCACAAAATGTTCTTTTTTTTTCAAATGTGATACCATGCAATGAGCTGGCATACATTCTCTACAGTTGTAGCATAAAATAGGTTTATCAAAAACAAAATGTTCTTTTATGTTGGTACCATAATATTTTTTTTTATCTTGATCTGGCATCTAATGTGCTCAGATGCGGCATAGGATAGGGTTATTTTTGTTTGGGATTGTTATACATTTAAATCATCTGCTATCCAATCTGTCCATTTGGTGCATAAAACATGTCTATTAATCACAGGATTCTTTTTCTGTTTTGAATTGTAATAGACTCAACAGAATTTGTAAACATTGATTAAAGAAAATCTATTGACAGTACAGTTTTTGTGCTCTATTTCGGCTTCAAGTGATTCCACACTAACTGGTATCCATTTTGCCCATCGATGTAGACGGCCTTCAGGATTGCTCCAATCCATCCAAGAAAAAAAGATCATAGCTGTGATTTCATAAATATCCATTCCAAAGTAAATAAAGAGTTTTATCATAACAAAAAAGACGCTCCAGCGTCTGACCTGAATCCTGGTTGTATCCAAATCCATCTCAAATAGCAAAGACAGATAAATATCAACGATCAGATCACGAATTAATCGTATTCAATATTCGCAGTTCTGAACTCAAATAGCAGTGAAAAAAAACTAAGCACACTTTTCAATCTTAAAGTACAAAATGTGATGAACAATAACAAATAAACGTAACAATTGATTTTTTTACAAAGAAAACAATAGTTTTTAAAGTAAAATAAACAAATGAATTTAACAGTGTATTTTGCTTCTAATAATGGTAGTTTTAACAATGTAAACCTGTAATGCAATAGTTTGAGAACTTGCGTATTTCGATTAAATGGCGGAGATAACTTTTAATTACATAAATTATAAAATTTTTATATTTCTGTAATTTTCAGTAGAAGAGAAAAATTAAACAACGAGAAAAAGTACAGAATTAGTCAAATATAAGAGGTTGTCTGTGTTGATGATTAAAAATTAATATTAATAATTTCATTTCGTACAGCCAATCAAACTCATTCAAAGTTTGATTTTAGTTCTCAAAGTATAGCAAGGGATAATCATAATCTTGAAAAATTTACTTGTAAATTTCACCGAATATTTCCAGTTGTGTATCAGATCGTCTTGAGTTCAATAAACATTTTTTTGAAACCAGGCCTTTTAATATGATATCTAAAAAAAGCAACAAACATAAAAAATGTTATGTGGCATTTTCATCAAATATGTAGGTTTTTGTAATTATTTCTTTGCGAAGCATACCTATTTACCCATCGATATCTATCCGATTAAGAGAACTTAAAAGCTTAAAAATATTTAGATGCATGAAATAAACTATATATATATTCATCAATAGAATTGTAAATATTTATGAATTCTTTGAATTCATTGGATAATTAGGAAAATGCACAAAAAGAGCCCTGTTCTTTTTTCTCATATGTATTATAAAGCGCGAAGGTATGTTACAACATGGAAAGGAGAAGGCTCAATCGGGATAACTCCGGTATCAGATTTTCAGTTATCGTTAAAGCATATTTGTAAATTGTGAAAATCTTTAGGTGTTTTTTCATGTGCTATATGCTATAGAATGACACAATAAACGAAGCATAGTTAAAACAATTTAAACAATACAATTTTAATATCCAATAAGCAAATATGAAAGATTTAACTGAAACCAAATATACTCAGTATTCTCGTCGAGCAAGCTGGTTATTACTTTTAGGCTTCTAAAAGTAATGGTATGAAGACGATATCAAAAAATAATACTGTTCCAGAGCTGGAAAAATAGTTTACTCCACCTACGTTTACTTATACTACAATAATGGTATTTCCAAGGATTATGTCGAAAGATATGATTGATGATAAATGTAAATGATTATAGTATGATTATGATAAAGTAACATGATTATGTGCAAGATCCTATTCATGTAGATTTTCTGATTATCTTTGGGTAAATCGATAAATAATTTTTTTAAGCAATTGGACCTTGAGAGAATTTTTACTTGTATTTGAAATTGAGCATACTGAATTTGGCATCATCAATCTGATGGTATTATGTAAATTTAGTCTGATGCCTATTCAACAAATCAACTTTTTCTGCTCTGTGCACGAGAGATGCTTCAAGTACTTTTTTATATAATTCCTAATTTTTCTTCTTGCAAGATAAGTGAAGAAGTAAAACGATAGGAAAAAAAATCTATGAAATCAACCAGAAAGCAATGACTTGAAAATCCATTATAGAAGTATCTTAATCATTCCTGTTTTAATTGGAGAATTAGAATAATTACCTCAACAAATAAGAGACGGATTACTGAATTTGAATATTAGATTCAGGAAATTTATCTTGAAATTTTCTAGGGAAGTGTACTATTAAAAAAAATTCTTCACATCGATTATATATGCCAGAGCTGTAAAACAAATTACTTTAGAATAACAATTTTCAATCATCTAAAACTGCATAGAATATTTTATAACAATTTTTCTACATTCAGTTTTAAAATTCTGATTTCAAGTCCCTATTACGACCTCCATATTTAATGGATGTAAATGCTATAAATTTAGTTGGTTTAGTTGGTCAACTCATATGTTAGCGCAGCGATTTGTCTGCCTCTTTCTATCAATGAACATGCTCACAAAAAATTCAGTTAAATGGATCAAATTTATATAAAAATTATCAAATTTTGAACGAGGTTCATTCATAGAAAGTGCGTTTGTGAGTCTTTCCGAATTTAAGTGAATGTATTCGCACACACAGGAAAAAAAATAGGTATATAAAATTTGATTCTCCGCTTTATCATACAAAATACAGATTAGCACTATTTTTTTAGCAAATTTCTGTCTGGTAAAAAATAAAAGAAATTTGGATTTGATCTTATGATTAAAAATACAGTGTTGAGAATTTCGGGAGACATTTCTATTTCTATCCAAGGATCCAAAGTGCATGCCAAGTTTCTTCAAAGCATAAAATTCACTTTGAAGATTTTGAAAATAAAAATGTCTGACCCCAAATTTTTATGGGGAGAAAGAAGGAAAATATATACATTAGAAAATATATTAGAATATTTCAGTGAGGCAGTTTTTTCCATTGGGTTAGTTTCTTTCTTCATTGTAATAATTTACCAATTAGTAAGAGTTTGGGAAAGAGATTTCTTGAGAACTGCCAACTTTCGCTAAATATATGTTCTTATCATTGGATTTAGCAAGAGGCAATGATTTCTTCGAAACTTTCTAGTATACTCTTTCATAAATGTACTTGCGTATTATTAACAGTAGGCAATTGGTGAGCAATAGTTTCGGAAGAAGTTAGTAGGGTGATATCTTCGCAATGAATCACTGGAAAAGGTTAATACACATGCACACAAAAACATTGGAAGCGTATTTTGAAATAATTTTATCCGTGAAACGGGAACCAAAATTTTACACAGAGCTACAAATGTAGTGAAAACATCGCGTACCAAATTTCATTCTATTTTTTATACACTTGGCATGCAGGCAACGTATTTTTACGTTTTTTACAGTCTGCCATTGGAGCGCGGTATAAGGTTGAATTATGAATCAACTTGTAAATAATTGAAAAGTAGTTTAGTAAAAATAAACATTTAATTAGAATAAAGATTATATGAGCGATACACGTCTTACTTCGGTTTTACATCTTACTCCGTTACATATTGATGCCAATATTCATTTACAAAATATATTAAGATGAATACAATTACGATTATTTAATCGATTCACTTTATGTGAACCTTACATTCGGCCCCGCTCAATATAAAATTTAGACAGTCAAAAATAAATTTTAAAATTGAAGCGTAAAAGAAACAAAAATTTTGATGACAGCTCAGAAGTTCTCATTCTCTTCGTCTGTGCTGTTCTCTTCGTTGGTCGGTGCATTTCGTTTAAAGTAAGGACGAAGATGTTGTACGTGAACAACCTTAACAAATTTGTTCTGTTGTGTTGTAGACTTGATCTCGTAGCACACGGCCCCGACTGGACGCACAATCACAAATGGTCCTTTGAAAATGGAAGAAAGTTTGTGATCTCCTTTCTTCGGCCAGTCGTACAATACGAGATCTCCTGCCTTGAAGGAATGGGATCTGCGGTGGAGATCAAATCTCTTCTTGTTTTCCAAATGTGTTTCATACACATTATTTGCCGCTTCGGTCCTGGCCAAACTTAAAAGGTCTAGTTGGTCTTCACGTGGAGTGTCATCTATAAAGCTACCAAGGTGAAGTTCACGGGGAAGGCGTGGCTCATAACCATGAAGTAAATAGAACGGTGATTTCTTGGTGGAATTTTGTTTTGTAGTATTGATTGCCAATGAGGCGTTTGGAAGTAATTCGTCCCATTTATTCGGGTTTTTGTCAATCATTTTTTTCAAAGTGGACACAATTATGCCATTGGCTCTTTCAACAATGCTATTAGTTTGTGGCGAATAAGGTGGAGTCGTTGATTGTGTGATTCCATACTTTTGAAGAAACCGCTGAGTGTGACGAGCGGTAAATGCTGTTCCTCTATCAGATAAATACATACTTGGCGGTCCATATCTGAGTATTATATTATGATAAAGAGCATCAGTCACTGTATGAGCGGCGAGAGATGCAGAAGGTGTTGCGATTACATAGCGTGTGGCGTGATCAATTTGTACAAGCATATTTGTGTTTCCGCTTCTTGTTTCTGGCAAACAGATTACGTGGTCAGCGGACACAATTTCCCAAGGTGTGGACGGAATTGGTAATTGCTGCAAAAGACCATAGGCATTAGCAGTGCGTCGGTTAACAATTTGGCATTTATGACAGCTTCGAACATATGCTTTGCAGTCCTTGCGCATGTTTGGCCACCAATAACGCAATTGTAAATTGTGAAGAGTTTTTTTTGCATCCATATGTCCAACATCATCGTGACAGGCAATCAAAGTTTGTTCTTTCATCGCCTTAGGTATCACTACAACAGGTCTCGTTTTTTCGTCTTTCACTCGCACAAGAGTATTGTTATCGATATTGTAATTGCATATGACTGACATTGTCTTTTTGCTTGGATTTTTCTCTTTGAGTAAGCGAAAAATATACTGACAAAAGTCATCTCTTTTCTGTTTCGCACAAATTTCAGATTCATAACTTGCAGTAACTGCTAAACAAACAGGTGGTGTTGGGTAACGTGAAAGGTGATCAGCAATGACATTTTGCTTTCCTGGCCGGTGCTCAGTTGTAAAATCAAATTGAGCCAAATCTACTAAATATCGCGCAAATTTTCGATTAACTGCAGATTTTGCAATTACATAAGCAGTTGTATAATTGTCTGTGATGAGTTGAAACTTATGGCCAAGGAGATAGATTCGAAATTTTTCAGTCAATGCCCAATGCACAGCAGTACATTCCAGTTCGTTACTGTGGTAGCGTGTTTCAGCATCTTTTAATGTACGCGACGCATATTCAATGACATGACGCTTTCCGTTCTGTTCTTGGGATAAAACTGCACCGAGTCCTGAATAAGAGGCATCAGTTTCTACAAAAGTTGGTAGGCCTTGTTTGAAATACGAAAGAATGGGAGCGGTAGTAATTGCAGATTTCAAAGTTTCAAATGTTCGCTGTTGATCATCAGTTAAAACTTTGGGAGCGTTGCTGGTCTTCTTTTCTAAACCTTTTAAAACGCTTGTAAGTGGTTTGGCTATAATAGCATAGTTACGAATATACTTTCGAAACTGATTGGCAAACCCAAGGAAACTACGGACTTCATGAATTGATTTGAGAGTCGAATAACGTTCAATTGCTGCTATGCGTTCCGGATCAGGACGAACACCATCTTGAGAGACAATACGGCCAAAAAGAGAGATTTCTGGTACTGCAAATTGTACTTTTTCTTGTGTCAGCTTGAAACCAGCTTTTTGTGTTGCTTCAAGGATTTTACAAATCACTTTGAGATGGTAATTGAAGTCATCATGAGAAGTCGATATATCATCAATATATGTGTTCACATTGTAAAGTGCTAAATGATCGTAGGCTAACTTAATCGCTCGTGTCATTGTAGATGGGCCATTTGTGACACCAAAAGGCATTCGAAGAAATTCATAATGTCCGTCAGGAGTGACAAATCCAGTTTTGTAGGTGTCAGTCTTTTTTATGCGAATGCAGTTAAATGCAGATTTTACATCCATTTTAGAATTGTAGCGCTTGCCTGCAGTGCGTTGAATAACGTCTTCCATTTGGTCAATTGGGTGCGGATCAATTTTCGTGATAGGATTGATAGTGCGAGAAAAATCTACCACAACTCGCCTTGGAGTACTTTCATGGAAGGGCTGCTCCACAATAAAGGCAGGGGCTGCGTACGGTGAGTTGGAATGGCGACAAATTCCTTGTTTTAACCATTTTTGAATCTGCGTTTTTAGAAACTGGCGATCAGGCTCTGAAAGTCTATACGGTCTACATTTAATAGGCTTTTCATGCTGCAATTCAATTTTGAATTCCACATATGGACATAGTCCAATGTTGTCATCATTAGAATAGAAAACGTCAGAAAATTTTCCAATTACTGCATCAAGTTGAGCTTGTTGAGTTGTAGAGAGTCCTGCGGATTTAGGAATAAGTTTTGTTTCGGATGAAACTATATTAGATGCAGCTTCCGGCAAAGTAACATCATCTAGTGAGGGTTGATGATGAGCGACGCAGTTGATACTAGGTTTTGAAGCATGAATACATTCGTACAAATGAAATGAAGTTGGAGTAGAAATACATAATGAACCATTAGGTTCATAAGTGCATCTAGCTTGAATCTGTTGCTGCCAATCGAATCCTAAAATAAGTTTAAATGGAAGCTGGGAGCAGATTCCAATTTTAGGCATCATATGTTCCACATTTCCAACAATTATATTTAAAGAAATCCAACCAATTGGCTTTATTTCATGGTCAACAACTTGGAACTGTCCATCAGTCCACGGGTGAATAACAATATCTTTTGGAACACAAGATTCTTGAATGACAGTAATGTCTGCACAAGGATCACAGAGGGCTTGAATCTCCGTATTATTATTAATTATAACAGGTATTAATGCACGCCTATTCGTTTCAGTTCTAATACAATTTATGGAATGATTATTTGCAGCTGTTGATCTTCCAGATGTCGAGTTGCGATTATTGTTGTTGCGGCGGGAATTTGAAGAGTTCAAGCTGGTGGTTTCGACTAACGTGTTATTATTAGAACTAGTTGAACTGCTAGCAGACGGGAATTGAGAACTAGTTTGACTGTGAGAATTCTGATTTTGTCGTGACGTATTTCTTGGTTGAGCTATGGTTGAACCACGGGGAGGAGGTGGTAAACTACACATAAAAGAAGCATGGCCTTTAATTCCACATCTCCAACAAGTAATATCTCGAACGTCGTCAATTATTGGATTGTATTTACGATGCTGATTATCATATGTATTAAAAGATCTAATTTGAGTTTTCGGAGAATGTTTCTTATGCTCTTGTTTTGCACTACGAATAGCATCAAGTGCAGTTGCCCTATCAATTAATTCTTCAACCGTATTAGAATTTTGAGTAGCTAATGCAATTTGCCATTTTTCTTCTGTTATATCACCTATGATCATAGAAATACGGTCAGGTTGGGGAATAGTAAAGGGAGCTTTTTCCAAAAGAGCATCTTTTGAATAAATATAATCGACTAAACTTTCATTATGTCTCAATTTTCGTTCACTTTGGTGAGCCAAAAATTCTTGCATTGTTATGCGTCTTTTGAATTTGAGGCGAGAGCATTTTTACAAGTATTCCAATCATTGAAATTTTTTCCTGTTGTTAATTGCCAATTTTTAGCAGATCCCGAGAGACGTGAAATAGCATTTGTTAATTTTAATTCGTCGGACCAGTTAGCTAAAGTTGAAATTCTTTCAACCTCCTTTAACCATTCGAGGGCATTTTCAATTATGTCTCCCTTAAATATTTGGATTGAATTTGCAGTGTCATTTGTGGATGTGATTTGAATCACATTCGGAGTTATTTGCCTTTCTAAAAATTGTTTTTGCGTTTCCATCAATGTGGAAAAAATAGCTGCGATATTCGGATCTATCTGAGAAGGAGGTGCAGGAATTGCTGCTTGTGTAGAAGAATTACTTAAAAGTTCTACTTGTTTTCGCAACGATTCAATTTCTGTCAATAATTGTGCGTTATCAGAAAATGTCTCCTCTTCATTAAAATATTTCATGCGAAGAGCATTTAATTCATCCAAAGTTCCATCACTTTTTCTTTTATTATTATCCTCCACAATACGCGAGATTAAATCATTTTTATTTCCGGTTAGCAAAAGATTTCTGAAACGCAATTCTTTTTTCAGTTGAGTCATCGTTAAACTTTGTAGCGGATGCGCTTCTTAAGAATTAAAAATAATATCATCACTTGTTGACATTTTTTTAAAATTTCCGCTCAGGGATTCTTGACGAAATAAAGAATTTGGCGAAAATGGCTTGACGTCGTCTTGTGTAAGAAGCAAACACGAAGTAATTTAATTCTTCGGAATAATTAATATTCGTAAAAACGTTATCAGAATATTCGTACTTATTTTACTTTTGATAAAGAGTCTATTGATATTTTAAAGAAATTCACTTACTATGCGAGAAGTTGTCGTTGTTTGGAGATCATTCAGGCAAAAAAAAATCTTGGCGAGATTCTAATCCTTGGCGAGGAAGTCTGATGATTCCAATTAGGCTTAGCAAATGCGTAAAATTTTCAAAAGTATTTAAAGGTTTAACTTTGAAAAGGTTCTTTAGATTCCGACTACGCCATATAAGGTTGAATTATGAATCAACTTGTAAATAATTGAAAAGTAGTTTAGTAAAAATAAACATTTAATTAGAATAAAGATTATATGAGCGATACACGTCTTACTTCGGTTTTACATCTTACTCCATTACATATTGATGCCAATATTCATTTACAAAATATATTAAGATGAATACAATTACGATTATTTAATCGATTCACTTTATGTGAACCTTACAGCGGGTACGTAAAAATACGAATTTAGTAGAAAAAACGTCCACTGAACGCGTAAGTTGGCGGCGAAGTATACCCGTATGCAAAGTGTTAAGAAACAATCTTGCATGCTTGTGAAAACATAGACCGACTGACAGTCAACATTTGAAAGAATTTGGATTTAAATATGATACATATGCACACTTCAAATGATAAATCTGTGTAAAGAATTTCACCCATTTAATTTTTTAAAAAACTTGTATTGGAACAGAACTTTTTTGAATGAATTTACTTTTAAAGCCATCACATTTTTCTTTCATCTCAATTGATGCCTATCTATATTTCAGAATTTTAATTTAAATACTAAATTTGATTCATCTGGTTTTCTTCGTTTCATTTTTATTATACTAACTTACATTAAAATAATCGGACAGACACACTTTGCCAGAATCGATTTCTTTCAAGATTTAACTGAAATCTGAAAATTAAGCTTAATTGTCGCATATCAAGTTTTATTCATTTAACTTAAAATATTTTTGTATTCTGAAATCAAAGGCAGACGTAATTCTTAAAATGTTTTTAAATGTCTTAAAATGTCGAACTCGGAGAAGTCTGAAATCCGCATATATGTCAAAATCTGGAATTCGTATTTTGTTTATGAATACCATACTTTATCTTTGTATATTTCAAATATGAAAAAAATAAAATAACAATAAAAGAAATACAACGCCTTTTACTGTACTTCTTAAAGCAAGAATCACTTGCGTCTAAATATTCTTATAATGTTCTATCGGGTTCCTTCATAAATCCTAGTCTGGCTCACTGATGAAATGAGTGTCGGCAAAGGGAGAGACAGAAGAAAAATGAAATTCGCGAGATTATCATACTTGAATAGCTGAGCCATAAATCACACGGAATAAAAAAATTCTCTCATTTTTACACTTTACACAAATGTCCTAGTAATTTTGAAACAATGGTGAGAAAATATTGTTTCCTCATCAGTGTGTAGATTTTATGCACCATTGCGCATAATGTATGATAGAATTTCTAAAATTATTGTTTTAAAGGAATATTATCTCTAAAAACATTTTTGGAAAGGAAGGAATCTTTGAAAATGAAGTAATGTTCTTTTATCTCGTTATTTAATGATTACGCTTAAGGAATGATGGGTACTCTCTCAGTTTTGAAAAGGCTCCAGAGAAAATAAAAATTGTCTCTTTCATGAATTAAAGAAACAGACAAAGATAAATCTTTTAGGATTTCGCACATGAGTAAGACTGCTGATAATGGATAAACTTCTGTTGTACTTTTCTTACTTCAGATCCACAAAGACAATAATTAATCACGTGTCTGTTCAGGAAAATAAATCGATTACATTAAGATTATCTAGATCATTATGTTTTTGAAAAAGCACGGGTTCATTTTTTATAAAAAATATTCTCATTCTAACGTTGCATTAATATTACACTACTGGTCAAAAGTATCCGAAGTTTGAGAATTTTCACGTTTTTTGAAGAACAAGTCGCCTATCAAAAGTAATAATTTTTCATTTAAAGGGATATTTTTTATGTCAATATGTTAAATTAGTCAAAAAGAAAAATATAATTAAGATATTAAGCAAAAAATTTATTAATTAAAAAAAAAACGAAATCCGTATCAGTATTGGAATCCCTTTTGGTTCTGCGGAGTAAAATGAAATAAACAAAAAAAAAAAAAATTCAAATTATTTTGATCAGAAAAGATAAAGAAAGAGTTTCAGTTAACTGAAGAGCATTTAATATATACACTGATGGAAAAAAATCCCAACACCAAGAAAAAAATATTGTACAGTAATGAAATTTTAGGAATTGTCTAGGTAACATATTTAATTGATTAAAGTTTCAAGATCACAGGCAGAGCCATTTCAAATGTGAAATGTTGGTACATTAGCAACCGGTGTAACCGCCAGAATTTTGAATGCAGGCATGCAAACGTGCATGCATTGCGTCGTACAGGTGTCGGATATCAGTTTGTGGGATGGAGTTCTGTGCTTGTTGTACTTGGGCGGTCAATGCAGGGACGGTTAATGCTGGTTGTGGATGACGATGGAGTTGTCGTCCAATGATGTCCCATACGAGCTCGATTGGAGAAAGATCTGGTGATCTAGCAGACCAAGGCAACATGTCGACAATCTATGGAGCATGTTGTGTTATAACAGCGGTATGAGGGTGAGCGTTATCCTGCTGGAAACCACCCCCTTGAATGCTGTTCATGAATGGCAGCGCAACAGGTTGTATCACTAGACTGACGTACAAATTTGCAGTCAGGGTGTGTGGGATAACCACGAGAGTGCTCCTGCTGTCAAACGAAATTGCTCCCCAAACCATAACTCCAGGAGTAGGCCCTGTGTGTCTAGGCCGCAGACAGGTCACTAGCAGGCGTTCACCTGGCCTCCTTCTAACCAACAAACGGCTATCACTGCGACCAAGGCAGAACCGGCTTTCATCAGAAAACACAACCGATCTCCACTCCGTCCTCCAATGAGCTCTAGCTTGATATTACTCACGTCGCAAACGGCAGTGGTTTGGAGTCAGTGGAATGCACTGTACAGGGCGTCTGGCTCGGAGCTTTCCTTAAAGTAACAGATTTGTAATAGTTCGTTGTGTCACTGTGGTGCCAACTGCAGCTCGAATTTCAGCTGCAGACGCAGTACGATTAGCCACAGCCATACGCCGAATACGACAGTCTTTCCTTTCAGTAGTACCACGTGCCCCTGACGGAACCTGGTCTTCTTGAGGCAGTATCTTCCCTTGACCACTGCCTCCAATACTCATGCACAGTGGATGCATTCCTGCCAAGTCTTTCAGCAATACCGCGGAAAGAAAACCCACCTTCTCGTAGCTCTACAACATGACCTCGTTCAAACTCAGTGAGCTGTTGATAATGGCTTCTTCGTCTTCTCAGAGGCATTCTTGACTTACATTAACCCACTACGTCAAATCTCAACTGTAAATAACGATCACGAACCTTACAGCGCTTATTTAAAGCAAACCTCATTTTCATATTCATAGTGTCACTACTAGCGCAACACTTACGCACGTAGCCCGAAATTTGAATCGACGTCATCTTTCAGATGTATAAACACGCCTATTAAATTTCGTTTATCTAGCATAGTTCCTTCCTAGTGTTGGGATTTTTTTCCATCAGTGTAGTTGAACCTCCTCTGATTTCAATCACAACAACCACTTTGTTAGATATAAAATTACAAGTTTTTGCAACACTTCTTTCTGTATTTCATGCTTCTAAACTTTAATTATTGTTTTCTAAAGTTCCTGTTTATTCTGGGATGATTTTTAGGTATTTTATTGCCCATCATACTCCATATATGCCCAATGGGAGTTTAAAACTGGCGATTTTCTTGGCCATGCAATACGTTAATACCATGTTTTGTAAATGCAGCCTTAACCTAAATTAACGAATGTTTCGATACGAAGATCAGGTTTGAACTGAAACGAAAATTTATTAAAATTGTACGATTGTCAGATATTACAGATAAGCGTCTTTCGTTACTGAATATAACTTGTCTTCATTTCGAAATACTCTAATTTTTTTCACCTTGGTCTCCACCAATCGTTTTTCTGAATATCTTTCGTCAATACTGGTTTTTTCGAGGTACTTGTGCCTTGTAACCAGCTTCATAGATTCTCCTGGGAACTGTTTTGGGATTGGAAATGGCAGAAGTAGATTCATTCCACTTGCAAATCTATTTTTACAGCATAATCGTGTCAGTGTAGCATCAACACATTTAGAAGATAACCTCGGAAGACCACTTCTAGGCTTTTTATCTACAGTTCCTTTGGTTTTGAATCTCTTTGTGAGGCGTGAAACAGTTGACTCACTGCAATCGCACCAATAAACAATCCTAATATTTGAAATGTTTTATTGATGCATTGAAATAACATCCTGACGCTTTTCACTAGTTAATTCAGACATTTTAAAAAGAAATGAACAATTTAAGTTGAAAAGCGATACACTATGAACAAAATGAAATCCTTCGCAATCAGAGAGATTTTATAATGAACTAACTGGATGGTAGCAGTCTTTGCAGAAGTTGTCTTCATAATGAATGACGTAAAAGCTTGGAGCTTCTTCACCACATTTATACAATAAAATATCACTTTAAATGAAAAAAAAATATTGCTTTTCGGGAGGTTATTCTTGATAAAAACGCCAAATTACTCAAACTTGCAATACTTTTGACCTGTAATGTATATAGATATATAAGTGTGGTAAAATGTTCTCCCTTTTTTAATTTATTGTAAGTAAAATCTTCTCTTGAGAGGGAAATCTTTATTATTCATGTGAAATGTTTTATAGAGTTAAATAAACCCAGTTATATTCCATTTCTGTGCAATCTATGCTACTCTTAAAGAGAGTTTCAAGTTAGTGTTTCATATAATCTTCTATGGGATTGTTGAACAATATTCAGGAAATATAGATTTGTATAGTGAATATAGCATATTTACTGAATCTGTTGTTCGATTATGTATTTAGACACCATTTTGCTGTCGATTGAAATTAAAATTTGGCACTAAACTACAGTTGTAATTATTATATAACCTATCTAATTTCAGTGATATAAGTTTTCACGTTTATGAATTATCGCAATTACATGCATGATAAAAGACAGACTGTCAACTAAATTTTATCCATATAGGTCCATTAACACATTATGAAAGTTTACAAGGATCTTCATACATAAGTTTAAATGATTCCTTATATTCATCCTTTTATATGAATTGTTTCTGCTTTTTTGATTAATATTTGAACTGTAGCATTATAATTAAATTTATTTATTAACAGTTGAATTAAAGTTATTTATTAACATTTTAACGAAATGCAAGCAAATTTATGAAGTCAATCAATTTTTAAATAAATGTAATTAGTTTTTAAAACATGTAGCCTTTATATGCAGGATGTCTATAATTTTAGGAAGCCTGTACATATTTGTCTTCGGTCTTAAACATTCATCAGAAAAATAAGGAGTTTTTAGATGTCTTTATGAAAGGCTGGGTAGGCGCTTAATGGCCAAAAAAAGTTCATAAATAACTTTTAGAGGACACATTATTGTGAGAAACATCATTTCATTAAAGGCTGCTGGTATCTAACTAAAAAGGTTGATGCCGTCTATGAAAAGCTGCAAAGTGGCTTTGTTTATATTAATGAGTGTTTGATGTGCAGTCATATCTTACTTGAAAAAAAGTTTCGTATGAAAAAAAAATTGTGGCATGAATAGGAAATAAATTCATTATGAAAATGGAGGTAGGCACAACTAGACGATTGTCGTCCGTTGATTCCGTCCGATTTATCACAAATGAGACATTTTCTTACTGTTTTGAAATGGTTCAAATATGATGCTTCAAATAATATAATATGAATAAACTATTAGTAATAGTTACATACAAGAAATCGTATTCGATAATATTTATTGTATTCTCTTTGAGTTAATGATTTCGTAGTAGGCAAAATCTGATATTTCTTTTTAGAATGAACTAAGATGCTGAAACCGAGTCATAAAAGAATTCTTTTCTTTCTTTTTCGAGTCTTAAAAAATATGTGCTTTTTTTCCTCTTTGTTAATTGATCTGTCCTTATTTTCCGCATTAACAGTAAATATATCTGTCAAAAGTGACCGAAGAATTTCACACGCATCTTAAGTGCAATTAAAGGCACTACTCATAAAATTTGAGAAGCGGTTCTTTCTGTTTTAAGTTGTCTATGCGGCATTAAAACAATGTCGTTGTCAGAAAAAAAATTCGGAATGGTATATGAATTAACAAAAAGATAAAAAAAAAGATGAAAGCAGTTTTGATATTTTTTTTTGTAGTGTCTATTCATTTTCGGAAACTACAGAACTTCGAATAAACTGAATTAGAGCTTTCAATCAGTATGATATAACTTCTTGTTATTTATGAAAATCGAAATTCAATTACTAGTTAAGCGGTAAAATTGTGAAAAAATTAAAATAATTTATTCTCATTGAAAATTACAAAAATCATTGCACAAGAAGAAGTGAGTCCAGATGTAAGGTAGAATTTTTATTAATGTAATTATGAAACAAGTCAGGTTAAATAGAAGAGTAGGGAGATAAAAAAAATCTTTCTGGTCGATTCTAAACAATCATTTAAAGTTTCAATCTTCGTGGTTTCATTTCCACTTAACATATGAGTTAAAAATCAGGTTGTCTGTTATTTAAGAAGGTATCATTTTTAACACTGTTGCAGATTATTAAACATTTGAAGCTTGCTTTCTTTCAGACATTTAGATGGAAAATAGGGAGGAAAAAGATTTGCATTTCTGAGCGGGGCTTCTGATTGGATGATGTTGCATGAATAAAAATGTCGTTTTCTATTTATGATTGTATTATTTTCAAATCGGCTCGCATGTAAGTTTTCCAATATTATGCAAAACAGGTCCTTGATCACAAACCACTCTTTCATACGGAATAATAATATTTTCAATTATTCTGGTATCCACTCTGATTAGTTACTATATAAAATATGTTTTTAAGACCCAAAATGTTCCTTCTGTTTGAGACTGTAATATTTCTGAATGAGATCAAATGCATTCTTTTCAGATTTTGCTTAGAAGGTGTCTAATGAGAGCAAGATTTTCTTTCTATTTATTACTGATTTTCTTGTAATTAGATTATTTCCATTTTTTGATTTATAAGCTTCCACTTTCCTTCCCCGACTTCATATTGCAGTACGAAAAAAAAAAAAGATTATTTTTATGTTCTTTCCATTTTAAAGGTTACAAGTCAGTAAACATTTCTTTCCAGATATTGCATAAAGCTGGTCTATTGATAGCACAATTTCTTTCTCTTGACATTGTAATATTTTCAAAAGAGCTGAAATTCAGTTTGACCAGCTGTTGTATAAAATAGGTCTGTGACTGAGAAAATATTCTTATTATTTGGAAATATAATATTTTCTATTGATATCTTTAATCCAGTCACCCCAGATTTGCATAAAATATGTATGTAGATGACAAACGTTTCTTTCTATTTGGAATTGCAATATTTTTAATGATCTGGTATCCAATCTGTCCCGATATTACACAAAATAAGAGACTATTGAGCATAAAATGATCTTTCTGTTTTGAACTGTAACATTTTCAAAGAAGCTTTTATCCAGTGTGTTCAGTTCTATTGAGTAATTTCAAATGAATTTGTATTCTTTGATTAAACTCAATCTATTGATAACTAATTTTTTTATTCTATTTAGGGTTAAGATAATTCCAGATCAACTGGTATCCGTTTTGCCCATCGAAGTAGACTATCTTCAGGATTGCTCCAATCCATCCAATGAAAAAGATCACGACTGTGATTTCGTAAACATCCTATCCAAAGTCAATAAAGACACTAATCATAAGGAAAAAGATGCTCCAACGTCTCACCACGTACTTTTATATCTTCAAATAGGTCTATTTAGCAGAAAATGATCTTTCTATTTTGAACTGGAACATTTCCAAAATACCTTCTATTCTAAATGCATTCTTCTTTCCATAAATCCAGCTGTTGTATAAAATAGTTCGGCAAATAGCAAAATAGTCTACTTATTTGGAATGATCTGCAGTCTTTTCTATTGAGCTGTTATCCATTATGTCCAGTTATCGTGCAGAACTGATCTATTGAGTAGATAGTTATTGTAATACATTCGAATACAGTTGTTTTCTCTTAATCCTCTTAGTGTTAAAGCCAGTCTATTGATACCAAATTTTTTATTCTATTTAGGGTTAAGATAATTCCAGATCAACTGGTATCCGTTTTGCCCATCGATGTAGACGGCTTTAAGGATTGCTCCAATCCATCCTTGAAAAAAGATCACGGCTGTAATTTCGTAAACATCCAATCCTCAGTCAATAAAGACATTAATCATAAGGTAAAAGACGCTCCAACGTCTCACCAAAAAAGTAGCTTGGTCCAAATCCATCTCAAATTGCAAGACAGATAAATATCGTCGATAAAATCACGAAATAATCGCAATTCAATAAATAGAATGACATTAATAAATCGCAGTCAAAATAACCAAACTTACTTTACAACCGCAAAGAACAAAATGTGATAAACAATAATTATTGTTAAACAATAATAATTATTAAACAATAATTAACAATATTACAATAATCTTTTACAACAATGTAATACTGCATTGCTTTTAAAGTAAACAATTGAATTGTAAACCTAATACTGGAATTAACAATTGCAACAATGCAAAGAGATGATGTCATAGTGCTCAGAATACATTTATTTAGAAATATGTATATTTCGAGAAATTAATATAGAATTGAATTGAAGGCCTAACACTGGATCTTGTTGTTAATAATTCTAATTTTAACAATGTAATTATGTGTAGACATATCTTTAAGAATGCTTTTGAGAACATATGTATGTTACGATAGCATAAAGTAAATAAATTTAATTACTTATAGTAGAAAAATTTTCTTACTCTATAGTATTGGGAAAATTCATCCAGCAAAAGAGTAATATTTAACAAGTAGGAAAGGATATAAATGTGTCAAATGCCAAAGGAGCTAATTTTAATAATAAATGCCGATTTACCGCATTTCGCGCACCTTATAACAAGTGCTCTGATTTTCCTTTCGAATATTAGAGAGAATGATTTATAATAATCGAAAAATTCAGTATCCAAATATTGCCGAAATCTTCCTTTTGTGTTTCATATTTTTTAAATGTAGAGAATACCTTTATTAACAAATAATTAACATTGGTAAATAATAATTAAATTAATTTTTATTTATTTAAATTTTTTTATTTCATTATTATCAATAAAAAATAGTTAATTGATTTTTTTTGAAATTTTTTTGTAAACTCCTTTTTATTGATAGTTTACAAGATCTTATTTCAAATCAGTAAAAAATATTTGCATAAACAATTTGCATTTATAAATTTCGCATAAATTGCTTTTTATTATTAAGAAAGAGCTCTAGTAAACAACAGCAACAACAAAAAAAAAGTACATCAGGAAGTTATTTTCTCTGTAAATTGTTTATGAATATTTTAACAGCTCTTGCCATTCTATCAGCGTTTTTTTTTCTCAGTTTTTCTAAGGATAAAGGTTTTAGATACACAATAATGTTCCTGTTAATTAAGCTAAAATTCTTCATATCTGAAAGAATAACATTTTTTCTTCCTTGGACAATTTTTTTCAGTTTTTTTTAATAACATGATAAGAGGCATAATATAAATGTATTAATTTGAGGCTGAGCATTTTGTTTTTCTTTTGTATGAAGTTAATTTGATATTCATAAATTCTAAAAAAAAGTTCTATTTTTTCTTTGAGATACACAAGGGTTTTATTTTATTTTTATGTCAGTGTTCTTTGAATGAAATAGATTCTTTTAATTAAATAAAAGCAAGCAAATAATAAACGAAGGGTTTGTAAATACACACACACACACACACACACACACACACACACACACACACACACACACACACACACACACACACACACACACACACACACACACACACACACACACACACACGCTCGTTTGCACAGCCCCTTTTTACAGGGGGGGAGGGCTCATTCATACTACCCACAGATAGAACACAAGGGAAGAACAAACAAGTCCGAACCAGGATTCACCCACGGGGCGTCCAGATCACGAGAAAGACGCGACGCCCCAAAGCCAGGACGCCGGTTGTACCCTATAAAAATGCAATGCATGACAGCATGAAAATTAAATATAAGTATTACCAATTTATTATTTTTCGGTGAAAATTTAACTAAGTCTTATAATTTTATTTATTTATTTTACTAAGCTTGAAACAAGTAGCGATGGAAAAATAGGAAACAACTTAGTTTAATAACTGCAGCAAATTGACAACTCGTAAAAAATTATGTATCGGCGTAAATTTCCTTAAACATTTTTATAAGTACAATTACAGCTTTTTGTCATTAAAGTAACGAATTAAAGAATATTCATTTCCAATATATTTCAGCTTAAAATATTGAAACTGAGAAGCATTTATTTAATAATATGAGACAAAAATATTCATAGCGCATTTTATTTAAATAAAGTATAAATTTCCTTGGCGAGACATGAAACAAAACATTTATATGCAAAAATAACTAAGAAATTCACAAAAAACGAGCTAGTTCTATTTTTTTCAATTAAACATAAATATTCTGTCTCGACGTTTTAATAAGGCATATTGTTAAATTATATAAGACAATTTATTTTCAAGTTAGTAAGATGTAATTTAATAATAGACAGACAAAAGTATTTGTTCAAATGACAAAGTATTTTCATCCCCCTTAGAAACTATTTTATTCTTCACTTTTTCAAGCAGTTAGAAATCATTTCGGATAGATGAAAATAAAGTAGTTTTTAAAAGAAATGTCATAAGATCATGTATGATTTTATAAAACATATTTGGAATTATTTCCTCTCTAGAGAGCAGTGAGCCATGATTTCTAGAAATTTTTTGTATTATTTCAAATAATATTAATAAAATATTCAATAATAATCAAATGGATTAGAAAAAGCCTGCTCACTTTATAATATTTTTCTTTTTTCTTAGACTTTTTTTGAAAACTGAAAAAAAAAAAAAAAACATTTTCCTTAGAAATTCGAGTCTCCGGTTTTTAAAATAAGATTCTTTTGGTAAGCAATAAAAATAGCTGCCATTTCCAATTATTTTAAAATCCAAAAGTCTTTTTTAATCAATTTAGCTAATTTTAAAAGAAACAATGCATATCCAATGAATTACTAAAGTTATTTCCGCGCATTTATATAACTGGTGCGAGGTTTTTTTCCTAATAATAATCCTTTACATAATGACTACCTTGTTTATAGATAACACAAAATTATACATGAGGTAATAACAGGGAATATTAAAGAAATCTATAATCCAAAGCAACCATTGAAACAGGTTTACAGCGAAGTTCAAAGTAGAAAAAATTTTTGGAATATGTAGAGCCCTGGATCTATCTTATGCGAGATGAATTTCTGAAATCTTAGAAAATTTCTTTAGAAGAAAGGCGATTTTCTTAGTTTTCCCCAAGAACAAGAACAGGCTGAGCATGCTTTAAACGCAACATAAACAATATTTTTATATTAACCTTTTCGAAATCCTTACCTGACTTCGAAAATTTTTCCTCAACCTCAGATATGTTTCTCGCCACATGTAGTGTTGTTTTTCCTGTACAGAGAAAATATACTACTAGGAACTACAGAACTCTGGTCGGATATATCTGTGAATCAGCATATATCTCTGTATACTAATAGTACTTAATTAGTATATACACTGAAGTGACAAAAGTCATGGGATAGCAATATGCAAATATACAGATGGCAGTAGTATCGCAGCGAAAAAGTATAAATGCGCAGTTCGTTTTCCAGAGCTTTCATTTGTGTTCAAGTTATCCTTGTGAACAGGTTTTTCGTGATTTATGGCGGCACGACGAGAATTAACAGACTTTGAACGTGGAATGTTAGTTGGAGCTAGACGCATGGGTCATTCCATTGCGGATATCGTTAGTGAATTCAACATTCCGAGATCCACAGTATCAAGAGTGTGCCGAGAGTATGAAACTTCAGGCATCACATCCCATCATGGACAGCGCAGTGGGCGACCACCTGCACTTAACGACCGAGATCACCGACGTCTGTGTAGAATGGTCAATGTTAATAGACACGCAACACTTCGTCAAATAACTGCAGGAATCAATGTGGGACGTACGAGGGACGTGTCCGATAGGACTGTGCGGCGAAATTTGTCTTCCTTGCGCTATGACAGCAGAAGACCAACTCGAGTGCCTTTACTGACAGAACGATATCGCCTGCAGTGACTCTCCTGGGCTCGTGAGCATATCGACTCGTCCCTGGACCATTGGAAAACCGTGGCGTGGTCAGATGAGTCACGATTTCAGTTGTTACGAGCTGATGGTAGAGTTCGAGTGTGGCCCAGACCCCACGAAGCCATGGACCCAAACTGTCAGCAAGGCACTGTTGAAGCTGGTGGCGGCTGCATAATGGTGTGGGCTGTTTTTACATGGCATGAACTCGGTTCTCTGGTGCAATTGAACCGATAATTGACTGGAAATGGTTATGTTCAGCTGCTTGCAGGTCACTTGCAGCCATTCATGGACTTCACGTACCCACACAACGATGGGATTTTTATGGATGACAATGCGCCATGTCACCGGGCCAGAACTGTTCGCGATTGGTTTGAAGAACATTCCGGACAATTCCAGTGCATGATCTGGCCACCTATATCGCCCTATATGAATCCCATCGAGCATTTATGGGACATCATCGAAAGGTCCGTTCGTGCCCAAACTCCTGCACTATCCACACTTTCACAATTATGGACGTCTATACAGACAGAATGGCTCAATATTCCTGCAGAGGACTTCCAACGACTTGTGGATTCCATGACACGTCGAGTTGTTGCACTTCGCCGGGCAAAAGGTGGACCAACACGATATTAACAGTCATCCCATGACTTTTGTCACTTCAGTGTATTATTAGAATATATACTCTGTACGCTATAATATATTAATATAGATATCTCAGTACAGATGGGTTTTCTCTGTACAAATTAGAGCAAATAAAAATATAAACCCAAACAAGTAAACATTTACTAAGTGCTTTCAACTGTTAAAAGTTTTAAAATATAGAAGAAGGCTTGAAGTGTTTTACAGCCACCCTGCAGAAGTTTCACTTGAACAGGCTAGATGCGTTACAGACGAAAAAAAGATTATTTGCAGTTTAAACATTTCCACTTTAATACAATATTGAAACTTTATGGGATTTAATTGAAAATTAGAAAGAGATGCACAGTACAATGAAAAAAATGTCTAGGGGCCGCTATAGCCTGGTTGGTAGAGCATGAGTCTCGCAACCTGAAAATCGAGGGTTCTGTCCTCTTCTAGTCCAAAGACCGCCGTGTTGGCTAATGGCAGTTGGGGCACGTTAAATAGGTCGTGACTGCAAAGTCCTCCAAGTGCCCATAACAAACGATACCTCTGGGGGTACTGAATCAGGGATGAGTCGGTCTCTGATTGGGATCTCAATTCTGACTTGCAGACGGATAAATGAGGGTATGAATGAGTTCGACGGCCCCTTAAAAACGGTTGTGTCGTGTGTGTTCGAGCAAATTCGTACTTTTACCTTAACGGTACTCGTTAACAACGAAAGGCGCACACCTCTGCCTTAATTCAAAAGTGCTCTGCTCGTTAGGGCTTGGTATGACCAAGTGGCATTAGACTCACCACCACAAATTATCTTAAAACTTCCATATAAAGCTGAATTAATAATGTGACTTTTAAAATTTAGAACTTAAAGATATTTTATTAAAGACTCTATTAAGATACCAAGTTATATAAAACATATAATTGAAAAAATTGAGAAGAACTAGTAATTCTTGAACCGGCTGGTTTCCAAAGGCGGCTATATTTTATAAAAGAAAAATACAAAGTAAAGATATGAAAGCATTTTATTCCCAAACAGCGTCAGTCATTAGCTATAAAACTTCTGAAGTCATTTAAAATTTACATTTCATAATTCCTCGCACACATTCACTTATTGCAAATTATCTTTCCAAACCCTCCTGGCGGCAACTTTTAGTACTAATATTTTTTCCAGAAGTCAAAACCGCATGTTCCATTGTTTGCACAGTCGAAATATCTAACATTTAGAACAAATTATCCGCTGCAGGGCTCATAACACTTCTCGTTAATTTATAACCTTTCTGCATATTTTACTAGACAGCGAAATTCCGAATGGCATTGGTAAAAAAATAAGTTAAAATAAAAGAACAGCAGCTGGTATTTTGCTTATTGAAAAGAAAGTCGAGCAGCTCTTCAATTTTATTGCTCGAGGAAAAGACGGAGTATAAAAGGATAAAAAAAATATGCATTAATCACGGAAGAAGTAAAGTCATGTTTTTACCAGCAAAGAATTCTGCAAGTGCTCCGGAGAGAGTTGTTCTATTGCTTCGAATACCGAAAGATAAGACATATTCCTAATGTCAAGAATTGTTATTTTTTGAGCAACTTTGGCTGCCCATTGTAGATAAATATTTTTGTTTCCTATTAAAAATATCGCAAAGGGTGCAGAAAACAATGTGCAACTTCAAATTTTAAAATTCGTTTTTCATAATTTTAAGGCTTCTTTTGAATTTTTTGGCAAAAGATTTGACTTAATATGAAACAAAAAATATTCTTTCTTTCCAATTTTAGTTTCACTAAAACAAATGATTTTTATTTTATTTGAATCAAAAATACAAAAAAGGAATAAAAAATAGAATATTTCACTTGAAAGCTGGAAAATGCTTCTGATAAATACAAGTTTTTACTTCCTTGACGTATTCTTCTGAGCTGCAATACGTGATAATGCCTGAAGGAATGAAATTTCGTACTTCTTTGTAGACATCAAATAAAACTTTTGTCTTACATTTAACATGATTAAAGATAGACATTTATAAAGAAATTTGAAATTCAGAACGAACTTTCAGAAATTTTTGTTTTACATTTAACTAATATTGTATTTTATATATGACACAAAAGTATTTACAATTTTGATTCAGTTTCAAACAGGGCTTTAAGAGTTGAATAGCTTTAGTGAGCTTTGAAAGTGACTGCTTGTGCATAAATTTTATTCCTTCAAGCTCCAGAGGCCTTTTCCAGTTTTCAAGTGAAATAGTTTATATTTTATTTTCTTCATACTAGGACTTTTTTTAAACCTACGACTTTTTTGAATTTGAAACAATTCTAATATTATCACTGATCAATTTCTATAGTATTGTTTAAGATAATTAGCCGGGCAAAATTGGTGAGCAACACATAAAAAATTGGGATGCTCTTCAATCTAGATGCAGAACACACACATACACACACATGGAGATGCACATGTTGAAGCATCTGCGGTGACATCTTAATAAGCCAGTAACTGCCACTAAAAATCGGTGGCTTCTTTTGTAAAGTGGATACGTTACTCGGCTGCAAATCGGAAGGTGGCAGGCTCGATTTTTGGTGGAATTCAACCTACACATTGGCACGATTCCAGCCAGCATCTTTGCCAAATTGATGACATCGGACGTGATGAATGCTGGGTGCCATCTACCCGCAGCAAACGCAACCAAAAAGCAAAATCGTCAGACTCACTTGACGCAGCAGCAACTCTCATACGATGACCATAATGCTTGGCGCAATAAAATCGTTCGTCTCTCTACAGTATCACTGGTAGGGACGCATTTTGGTGACATCTTAATAAGCCAGTAACTGCCACAAAACATCGGCGGCCACTTTTATATAGTGGGTAAGTTACTCGGATGCAAATCGGAAGGTGGCAGGCTCGATTCTTGGCGGAATTCAACCTACACATTTGCACAATTCCAGCCAACCCTTACGCCAAACTTCTATGGAAGCAGATATAATAGTAAATAAATTTGCAATTTTAATCTTCTTAGATTACTCGAGTTAAAATATAAAACTATGTATTACTTATTGACGAAATGACTTCCGATGACACATCGATTTAAAACTATTGCTATATATTTGTAATATTACGTGTGTTTTTGGTCTATTTCAGTCATGTTTCTATGCTCACAGTTTGCACATTTTCGTGGTACTGTTTCAGTTTTTGACCAGGCGTCATCATCAATGAATAGTCCTTTGAATGAATAGCGCCTTAAATGCTACTCATGGGGATTACTTAGTATCGGGCACTGTAACAGCCCTACCGCTTATTCTATCATGCAATAGTAATGTGCTAAATTAGAATAAGAAATTTATTTTACCTTGGTTTAGTTCAGTTATTTTAACGTCCCGCTGTAAAGCAACACTAGGGCTATTTGGGTACGGATCTCGTCATTTTGACGAGATGGCGAGGTCAGATGGCGAGGTCAGAAGACACCTGAGTTAGCAATCCGATCTCCACACCATACCATACCTGCGGGAGGACATTTTTCCTGACTTATTTAACTTCGAAGCGATCCCCTCACACGGCTGTTCTTCGGTGGAATCGCGTCTCGAATTTGAAACCCTCCGAAGCCGAGATCTTACCACCAGATCACTGCGGTGCTTCAAAAACTGGCATGGGAGTAGGTAATACAAACATACATGAAAATTATATAAGAGAATTCTTCTGTAAATGCCATTTGTAAGTGTTCAAAATACATAAATGTGAAATCAGGAATGATAAATGCTTTTATTTGGGATGTTTAATAAATGGCAAGTCCAATTTCCCAACAACTGCACAAAGCTCTTACCATTCATAAACACGAACTTTTTACAATGGTGGTTCAAGAATATTGGCGTGCCGATCAATGTGATTGAGAAAAGATTCGTCTGTTCTTTCATGCATATGGAATTCGAAATTAGACCTGAGCTGGCAACCCTTTCTCCAAACCACGTCATACCAACTGGAGGACGTTTGGCCTGAGCCCGTGCAAGAGACCTCCTTACACGATGGTTCTTCGGTGGAATCGAGTCTCGAACCTGAAACCCTCCGGTTCCGAAGCCGAGACCTTCCACCAGGCCACCGCAGCCAAATTATTTCACCTTGGATTAATTCACAAAGCCATCCATTCATGTATTTTTTAATGACTGTGTAATATTACAAATGAAAATTACTTTTGCATTAAATTATATATTTTCTTGCATCGAATTTTAAATTGAACACGGGAAAATGTTACAGAATCAAATCTTTATGATATTATATGTTTTTGTAAATCATCATACATTTTTATTCTTACAGTTATTTTTAAAAGTGTAAAGGTTTACAAGAAAAGGGGTAATAAACTGATTGTGCGGGACACATATTCAACTATGCCATTTCAACATATAAAAGATTCCGTATTCCATAAACTAAAATGATATATTTAAGTAAATTTATATGTCTTAATATGCTCAATGATAAATAAGATAGTTGTAACATTTCTTCCAAAAAATATTTCTTAATGCCACTTTTTACCTCTTTTAAGGTAAATATTTTGTTAAAAAATAAATATTCTCTGAAAATATAATAAAATCTGATTAAAAATATATTTACTGAAGTTATGCTTGGGCAATTATTTTAATGAAAGCCAATAAAATTAAGATTTTTTCCCCAGAAAGATTTCTCGGGGGGAAAAAATCTGCAATTGGTTTAATGCGTGTGAGTTTTACGGCAATTGTAATGATAATTTCGTAGCTTGTGTTACTTGTTTCCACAAAGAAAATTCTATAAATGGGATTGTTTCTCCCTTCTATGTTACTTATTCTCTAGAGAGCTTTCGTTTTACCGCGACTTCGCATCAGCTATTCTTTAGATAAGAGGAACGAAACATTTATAGCAACTGCAAGCTGTGGGAATCCAGATAATTTTATTCTCCTGTGTTCTGAATGCGAATTTAGCGATGCTTTTCCGATGTTGTAAATACTACTTTAAAGAGAAGATACGAAGATAGGATTAAGGTATCCTACGTCTGAAGTAAAAATGAAAAAAAAAAATATTTAAAACTATGGTCTTCAGATGTATTGTCAATTAAAATACAAAATACTATAAAACAACAAAGTTATTTGAAAAACATAATATATTTTGAGAAATAGGAAAGTTTGTTGAAAATTTTAATGAAATTGAACCAAAACGGTTAACACTTTACACAAATTTGTAATGCAGCAGTCCTATTTTTCTTCGTACACAAGTTATAGAATATAATGATGAATCAAATGAACCAAAATTTAAGAAAAATCTTAAAATTTAAAGAAGTTATGGGTAAAAATGAACGTCTCTGTGCAATTTTTCAATAAATTCACAATTTAATTTTTCTATAAATGAAAAAGCAATTCACCAACAATTAAACTTTTGGTTCATTTCATTTCTCATATTATTTAAAACACACTTTGGAATTTTTATGTAATTACCTTCATTAGTTTTTGAGATATCATATTAATGGTGGAGAATTTTTTACAAAAAGTAAAGTGTTAAGAAAATTGAAATTAAGGACAAATTTTAGCTGAAAAAATATGTGATCCTGGATGATAGGTCAAACCTTCCTTTTTTTAGAAAAAATAAACTGTTTTGGATAGAGGAAAGTCTGAAGTATAAGAAATAACAATTTTAAAGAAAAATAGCCAATGTGGTCGATAACCAGTGTTTTTAACGTTGTTGGATACCTTAAAAATGTTTTGCAAGAAAATATCAGCATAATGTATTAACTAAATTATTCTTTAAAATAGAGGAAGATATTTTCTCAGCAATTATACAATGAATATTAAATATTAGGTAATTATTAAATATTAAAGTATTAGGTAATGGTTATTGTTACTTTTTCTTTCCTGATTGCTATTTTCTATTTAAAGAAAATGCCTATTAACTGTTAAGATTTCTCAAATATCTGATAAATTGATATTGTCTTAGTTGTATGGAAATGTGTTGTCATTTTGATTCACTTTTGAGATTTCCCAAAATTTGATATATTTACAAATTTTATGATATTTTGCATTGAATTATGAAAATTTTCAGTGAAGATTTAAATTTAAGATAGATAACTATGTTGAACAAGTCATTTTTTGTCAATAATCTAGAATGTTCTCAATTTTTGACATATTCTCAGTTTTTGATAGCTTTACTTTATAAAATAATTTATGTTTCTACGCTCATTATTTGAATAAACATACACATTTTTATATTTGATTATGAATTTTAAAGATATTTCATATCTTTAATCACTTTTTACCCGCTTTACTTTTTACATTCTAATGCTAAATTTGATATATTATATCTGAATATATGTTTTTTCCCATCAAATTTCGTATAGTGCTCAACAAGCTTTGCAATGTATAAGCAATAGAATAATCAATCTATCCATTTAAAATCAATTTTTAAATTATTTTGTACTTTATAATGAAAGAACATTGAGTGATTTCCTATTATTTATGAACTGCTTTCCAGTGTCAAAAGATTAGCCATATATATGTATTATTTCTTACTTTTAAGAGTTTGGTAATATATTCCTTACATTATCTTAAAATTTTGCCCTAATTATTTAATTAAATTCTAGGTTATAATTATTTTAGCTGAAAACATAAACAAAAAAGTATATATTTTAGAATTTTGAAGACAGTTTAGCTTTTATTATGTGTTACAAGTGTTTTTTCAATCCATTTTATGCAAAAATTCAAAAATATGTTTTATCTTAACAAACTTATACCAAACATATTTATGTCCCTTTAAAAATTTTGAAGTATGAAGTTGATGCTAGGACATAAAAATCAGTTAAGTAGTTAAATAAATTTTTTTTGGTTATAAAATCCTATTCTAAGAGAAGATGCTTTAGCTGTAAAGTCAAACCACCTGTTATTCGTGTGAGTGCTGAGAGAACCAAGAATTCAGAATTAAGTCGTCTTTATTTATTTTTTGCACATTTGTCCTGCAATTAATTATTTTTGGCAGATAATTGAATTTGACAGTCATAAATATGTTGATGCTAAGACATAAAGGGAGAAATTAAAAAAAATGAAAATAGAAGAAAAGAAATAATTTTCTCTTTCCTCTCCCGAACACGGTATAAAACACAAAGAAAAAGTGTCGCACTCTTAAAAAAATGTTAAAAATAAGTTCTCTATATTTCTGACATGATGATGTCATGATTTTGGAATGATATTTGTCTATCTAGGGGAAGTATAGCTCAAAAACGCTTTCAACTAGAAGTGATAAAATTTTTTATGTGTTCTTCACACCAAATCAACGGATTTTAATCTCACTTTGAATTTTTTTTATTACTGGTAGGATGTTAATCTCTCTGCTCATCTGCACGAGAGCAACTGAAAGCGATAACAGAGTAATCTAAAGAGCTAAATGTAAAAGATTCGATACACAATTTTAATATAGTTATTGTAGATCTGTATCAAACTTACACATGGCCAAGCATCTATTACATTGCACATTTGTATGTGTATAGCAAATTAGAAATATATACAAAGTAATTCGAATCCGAAATAGTTTTTGGTTTAGTTTCCGTAATTACTTTTCGTCCCTCTTATATATATATATATATATATATATATATATATATATAGAGAGAGAGAGAGAGAGAAATTGTTATAATTTTTGCTTCAACGGGCGAGTAAAATATCTTCCAAAATCTTCACAAGTGCAAAATGCTGATGTATAGGGCATTAAAAATAAAAACCTTAGTATTAGTAAGTATTAGTAGGATCCATGCCTTGTTTAAAGTCCACGACTTTTATGCTTGGTGAAGGAGAACAAGATCTGTTTTTAAGATGCATGTAGGACAGTTTTTTTAATGAATTATTATTTCCTCCGCTTTTAAATGTAGTGAATTATTTTTAACAAATCTAAAATAAATAGAGTAAAAAACATATATTAGTTATCCATCAGTTGAGCTCAGACTTTACATAGAAAGAATATAACTTATTTCCAAAACTATCCAAAACTATGTGAACTATTGTAAGCTTTGAGATGGAATATTCCGGAAATTTAATTTCAAAGAATTATTTTAAGTTATAAGTTATTTCTTACTCATATTGGAAAAATTATAATTAGGTTTTCTTATCAATCATATTGATTGGTTCCTCCTAGCATAAATGTTATAGCTCATTAAATTAAAATCGTTTAATGTCTGTTTTGTCTTACTTCCTGATGAAGAAATTTGTCCAGTTACATCCATCTATTTAAATAATATGCAACTGAATGGTGGAGGCATGGGGACCGCACTACTAGGAACATGGTTCAGCTTTTCAATCGTTTGATTGCCAATGTTAAGATCACTTTCAGTGGGTTCCATCGCATGTGAATGTGCACGGAAATGAAATTGCTGATGGTCTGGCTAGAGAGGGCAGCCATAAGGATACTGATCATGATGGCTGTCTTACTTTTTCACAAATCGCCATCCCAGTCCGGCATGATATCAGTTATTCTTATTGGAGGGCCCCATGCATAAATGGTATGCGGAAAGTCGCCCTGGTGCTGTTTTAGTTGGGTTAGAAACAGGCGTGATCAGAAATAACTCGCTAGATTTCGAAGTGGACACACTCGTGTACAATGTTATGTGACAGACCACAAATGTTTATCCCATATGTCCAAAATGCAATGCGATTCAAGCTGCTCCTGCTCACATTTTGGCCTGTATCGGTTTCAATAAAGGCCAAGCTGTTTCACGAGTGTTACATTGTTTGAAGGCGTTCGGGTTCATGGACCTGGTTTGATGTTACAGTCAACCAGGTGGGATAAAACACCCTTCAACAGCATTTAAATAATATTGAAATTCCAATTTTCCTCTATTCCCTGTAGAAATCTAAAATACTGACAAAAATTTTAAATTTTTTTTTCTTAAAAACTTTTTTGTGAAGCATAAATAAATTTCAGTGATTATTTCGTAAAGATTACTAAATAGTTGATTTTTTATTAATAAAAAAGTATGCTTATTTTGTTCATGCTCAATTTTATGGCCTTAAACTACATAATGGAATCAAAAGTTTATTTAGTAAACATAATTGAAAGCTCTATATTGAGCATTGTCTGAATTTGTTAGCATTAATATTTTGCCCACTATTTTTAATTAACTAGAAATGTAAACAATTCAAGCAATTGAATTAATCAATGATAAACATAATAATGTTAAGTGGTTTAGAATGAATATTATGCTTTTATCATTTAAAACGAGATTACATTTTGAAATGTAATGAACGCTTAAGACTTTAGGAATAAAAATATTTCCTTTAAAAATACCTTGTCCTAATAAAATTGTTCCATTTCTATTTCTAGAATTGCTTTTTCCCATTAATAGAAATATTTGCTATCTTTAAATTAAATTCAAAAGTAAAAACTCATTCGCCACTAAGCACAACATAATAGAGCTCGATTATAAAAGAATTAAAGGAATTTAGAATAACGATGTAGGGCTGAGTATTATTGAAAAAAATATATGTATAAAGTTTATTTTTCTTATAAACATTGAAGATACTAGTTAATGTTTTAAGCAAGTTCGTTTGTTGTATAGTATTATTAAGATTATAAATTTTCATTTTAGTTGTAAATTGTTTTTAACGAAATGCAGCTCAAAAAATCAAATACTTCCATTTCATTCTTTGTTTCATTTAGACAGGACTGTAAAGGATCACTTGGCTTTGTTTCAAAATGATTTAAGTCCGAAAACATTGATTAAAAGAATATAATTTTACCACAAATTTATTTTACTTTATCTTTAAACAAATATAGTTAATTGATCATACATTTTTATTTGAGATATAATAGTAAATATTGCAAAGGAATTTATTTGTTGATGTAGTTAAATGTAATTTATACCTCTCATTTTTGAAAAACTTCCAATATTCTTTCAGGTTAAGATAAATCTTGAATTATGCCTTTCAAAATAAATCTGTTTTGATATATTTATCAGATATTTCAAGACATGTTTGTTTATTTTAAAATCTAAGTAGTTTAGGATTCATTGTTTAATATGAGCAACAAATGTCGATAGATTTATACTACAATATTATTAGGAAAAATCTAAGTAAAATAAAAATGTATTGTCTGAAAATAGAACCAATATGCAATCAACTACACTGCTTCAATAATTTAATGCTTGGAATGATTTAAATTTGGTTTATTTTTGTATCCCAGAATTTAAAGAAATGGTTAATTTCACATCTTTATTTCTACCACAGATACTCCATGCCTATTACAGGCCGCGATGGCCTGGTGATAAGGTTTCGACTTCGGAACTAAAGAGTTTCCAGGTTCGGGATCCGATTCTGAACCGTCGTGTATGCTGGTCGGATGCGCGTTAAATCCTTCGGGCCCAAATGTCCTCTAACCTCGGTTCAAAACTACGATGTTCGTACCACACCAGAGTAAGGAAGTTTGGCTTGAAGCTGAAAACCCCCAGCTTTGAAGACAAGACCTTTTCAAACCCACAAGTATATATAAAGGGGCAAATACAAAGATATTGATAAAATTATGCAAACAATTACTTTTCTCTAAAGTCATTCCAAAAGTGTATATATTTTCCCTTCAGGTATATATTTTTGTAGCAATTAATTATTTGTGATTATAAATAGGCAGTGATCATTTAAGAAAGCTTTAATTGAAAAAATATAGATAGCTAAATTTCTTACGCAAATAAATTATAAAAAACAAGAACAATTTCATTTTAATGAACAGAGAACAAGTAAATTAATTGCAGATCGCAGTATTTCCTCTTTTACTCGGAATTTAATCGCTTTGAAACAAGTGATTTTAAGAGATTTCGAAATTAGTTGCATACTTTACTAATGAAACAAAATTAGTTATTTCTGCGTTTCTGCGAATGAAAATGAAGCAATTGAATCGGACTAATTATTCTCGTAATCATACAGCATTCATTCCCCGATTTCTCTGCTGTTTTCTTAATTTCTCTTGGGGGACTAATCGACGTTACAGACAACATAAAGCCAAGCAAGAGTAGAATTTCGAAATTTGTTCTGACTTTGTACAAAACTTGTGCTTGAAATTAAGGATATACTAATTTATTTTTGAATTCCGAACTAGATATGCGTCTGCCATGGGTACCGCCTCGAAAGTCGTCCGTTTGGTATATTGTGTAAAAAGTCCAACAAACTCGGTAATGTGAAAACGATGCCTTGTTGCATAATAGACGCCTTTATCAACTAGTTGGTTCACTAAGACTAATTAATTTAATTTTCAATAAAATACTTTATACAGAGATCAAAATCTTTACAATAAAGTATTTGAAACTTCAAATTTCGCTTAAATATTTTATACAACGAGCAAAATCTTCACAGCAAATTAAATATTTTATACAGCTACTAAAATCTTCTCAGCAAAGAAATTTTTAATTCGAAATTTCAAAAACATTTAGAAGTTTATCGCATTTACGCTCATTTTAATGCATTTCTCTAGTTTTATCTTCTTATTATCGCTAGTTAGTTTCATATCTAGTTATCGCTAGATATGAAATTTAATTTGAATTTAAGGTGATTAAACTTACAAAAAATTTAAAAATGGAGGCATTTTAAAACATTTTCAAGATTCTGATTTGTAATATCTTAATTTTGAGTCGAATAAAATTTCCAGTCTTTTACTAAAAGCATATTTTAATTAGGAATCTACTAGGCGTGTAAAAAATAAGCTATATCTTTATATCTTCAACGTCAACGATGAAAAACTTTTTAAGTATCATTGATTTTTTAAAAAATATTAAAATGGATCCATAGTTTGTGCTATTAAATTGTATGATTGAAAGGATATATTTTTGTATTCTTGAAGCACTTGAAAAAATTATGTAAAATTCATCTACATTTTGCGATAATTTGAATTTTTTTAAAAATAAATAAATATTTTATTTCAAAATAAAATGAAATCGTTCCTAGGAGCCTATTCTCGCCTTATGAAGCATATCTGTGTCAAGGTAGGCTGTGTAGGGCTGTAACCTCCACCAACAACACCAACCGAATAAATAAATCTATTATGCATACAAGTTATACAAACGCTTCCTTTTTTTAAAATATAGGTTATTTTTTATTTGTTCTGGAATGTCTAATAACAGCTCAAAATAAAATTTAATTATTTGAATTTCATCTTTTCAAGATAGTTGTTTCATTTCATTGTTTTCATGTTTTTATACTATGGCATGTGTAAATAATTTCCTCTTAAATATTAAAAATAAGCGAATTCTATTGTTGGAACATCAAGTTTTCAAATGCAAAAATTCATTTGTTAATCGTTGCAGATATTACTTTAGATTTACTACCCTGTTTTTTGTCAACCAAACTCTAGTACCGGTTTTCTATTACTGAACTGACGAATTGCCTTTTTAATAAAGCGTTAATATCACCCTAATATTTTATAATTCTCAGAATGTTTAGTTTTTGCAAATTTATTTATTTGACAACTAAGAAAATAAAATTCATGAATCAATTCATTTTCAACCTCCTTTCAGTCTAGGGTGCCTTAAGTCTACCTTGTCGGAAAGCTGTCACTGCATATACATAGATAAGCAACATAATTCCAAAAATTTGTTTTTTATGTGCATCGGCGGGGATGGAGCTCTTTTCTAAATATTTAAAAAAATGAAAGTAAAACTTTTTTTTCTGATTATTTTTGTTTTTAAGATAATATTGAGCCCATTTTCACGAAAGAATAATGCAAAAGAAAAATAACTTTTTTTTGCTGTTTCTTTATAGAGTTTAGAATAGTGAAAACGGCAACATCAAAAGTAATTCTTGGAATGGCATAAATAAATCCCTCTTAACTTATCAGTTGTTTAATGTTTTGTTTGCACACGCCCTTTAAGGGATTTCTTATCGAATGGAAAGCACTCATCCGTTCCCTGCAGACGATTTTTGCATTTGCGCCTTATCTCTGGGCCTCCAGAGAGAGAGATCAACCCCCCTGAGAACAGTTGCATTGTTTTCGGGGAAAAACACGGCATTATGTTTTGTACGATTAATGTATTACTTATTTTTATACTTTTTTTTTTTTGAACACCATAAAACCTCAGCAGGTTTTAAGCTTTTTCCATTCTTTAAAAAACAGATTTGTGCACGTTTTTTATATTTTCACACCATTTTTTTTTTTTTTTTTTTTTGCCAAAGCAATTTTATAGCCTGGGAAATTTATAGATTTTTTTCAGATTTGCCTACATTTAAATAACATTTTACTAACCTTTAAGGGAATAATACTTTGTAATGACTAAAAATGGACGAAAACGTATAACGTTATTTTCATTGTTTCAAAACCAAAATGTATGTTTATACTGAACTGAAATAGTGTTATAAAATGTATCGTTAAAATAAATAAATAAATATTTAAAGGGGTAATAGGAATTTTTTTTCTTTTCAAAACGATATTGCAATCATATTTAAATATTTTTGAACTACAGATCTAAGTTCTTTTGATTTTCTGGTACCCGAAGCATGCATTGAGACCGTCAAAAAATTTAACCTCGAGAATTCGTCGAATCAATGCGTTTGAGACCTCTTTGATTTTGAAGAAAACATTTTGGAATTATGTGAGTCTTTTTGTCAATGAATATGACATTTAAAAATTAAATTTAAATGGTATTTTTCCGTTATTTAAACATAAATCGGCAATAAGTTGCCAAAAATGCAAAATGACGTCATATTTAACTCTCAAATTTGTCTCTTTCACGTTATTCACTTGGCAACTTGACTCGCGATTGGCTCCCATTTGCGATATCTTAAACCCGTATAACGGAAAAATACCATTTAAACTAGACAAATGAAATTTTCCAAACGATCTTTACATGAAATTCGTATATCTCTATCAAATCATGAGAGGAATCCATACACAAGAAAAAACCGGATACATAAAATTTAGTGCATAGTTTAAAGTTTTAAATTAAATACATTATAAATTTAACCGTCTGTTGGACTATATTTACATGCCTATAAACGCTATATCTCTTTAATGTTGGGCCTTTGATGAATGAAATTTGTTATATATGCAAGTATACTTGTTCAGGCCGTCATCCAAAATGTAAACTCGTATTTCTTCTTTATGTTTCGAAGCCCAAAACTCTCATGTGCTGGACTAAAAGAATTAAAATCTGAGTTTTTGTAACATTAACAGCCTCAAACAAAATTCATGATTTTTTTTGGGAATTTTTTCTAGGGCTATTTCTTTATCGACTGAAAAATCGAAAGAACTCTGAATTCACAACAATATATATAATCTTAACAAAAATACGCATTTCTGTATTCATTCATTTTTGATCACAATACCATAAAAATATATTCGAGATCTAATTTTCCGGGTCAAATATCTGTGGGAAACTTTTTAGAGATCCAAGGAATAATTTTGATTCGATTATATACAATATTTACAATCCCCTAAATGTAATAACTAAAATTAATTCCAAAGTGCTTGTAACCTATCAGCATGAAAAATGATTAAAGAAGATATTTTAATACCACCTTCTTAAATATTTCTTTGATCATTATTAGGTAATAGCTTGTTGAAAACTTCTTCATGATGCTGAAGTTTCTTTATGTAATCAAATAATAATACCCACTTCCAATTTTATCTACAAACTTAAAGTAATTAACTGAAAGAAACTACAAGAAAATGTATGTGGGAAGTCTGTTTTAAGAGTGAAGAAAAAGCCCTTTAGAATTTATATCTTAATACAAAAAACTTGTTACATATTCTATCATATTATTAATGCAGAATATAAAACAGATGCGAAGTCATAGCATTATTACATAATTACCGATACTGTAAAGGAAGAAGATTAAAAAAATAAGATAATAGAAAAAGCAAAGTGATTATTTTCCTTTTCATATTATAATAAGTTAAAGATATTAGCTTTTATCGCGTTTTAATAAAATTTTTATGTTTGCAAACTATTGTTTAATAACCACTTTAGCATTCTTCACTTTGAAGATTAGTTGTTTTAACGGTAATACGATAAAATTGTTTTACCGATTGATTATATTTTTTGAAACTCATTTTTACTCTTTGAACAGATAATTTTAATTTTATATTCGTTATCATAAATATTCGAGAATCAATTTTGCTAAATTTGAAATTTACTTGAAAAATTTTATGGTCTTTTTAATTGCTTTCATGACAAGTTAAAGAGTTAATTATGTCGAAATACCCCCAATTAGGATATAATCTACCCATTTTAGATTTACAGGCATAGTAGAGAACACTGGTGTGACGTGGAAGCTTGGAAAAATATTGTTCTCAGACGTCATTATCTCCAAGTAGCTCATTAGTTCTAATAGTTATCACTAAGATAATGATAAACTATTGGTTAGATGTCAGCCTCTACACCTCAGAGTTTCAAGTTACAAATATAATTCCGTTGAAATCTACTTCATAGACATAGCTGATACACGTTAAGGGGACTTGGTACCTCGAAAATTTCGAAATTCAATGAAAATATCGATTTTCTAATTTTTAGTCAGTTTTAATCCTTAAACCTTTGACTTATTGATCTGAAAATTTCAAAACAATCCGACAAGTATTTAGCGAGATATGGAGTTATTTTTTCTAACGCGATATCAGGTGCCAAGCCCACTTCCTGTGTTTAAATCAAACTTACTTCATGTGCGAGTTGCCAAGCTGTCTAATTTTTTCCACGAAATAAATAGGAAACTTATTTGAAACTGTAACGGTTAAAACCGTGTTTGTTTATGTTTTACTGCTTTCGTTTTTCATTTTGAATGAATTTCGCACTTGTTATTATAATCATTTGACGTTCTGAATAAGCGTGGCAGAAGTTTGGAGTGAGGTTGTCTTCATTGTCATCTTATCGGGGATCACCCTGGGAAATTATGAGAATTCGGGTCGATCTTATTTTAGCCCACCTTTGGTGAATAATAAGAATTTTCTGGCGAAAGGTAAGAATGCTTTTTTCTTAACCTTTTAATTCAAATACTTTCAATTTGGCGAGATTTTGAAAAATTGGCGAGATTTAGAAAAAGTCGCCAGAGGTGGACTAAAATAGGATTTTACCGAGAATTCTCAGGTGCAAGAAAGAAGACGTTGATTTTGAAGATCAGTAATTAAGCTTTATGAATAACGAAATGTTATGTATTTTAAATGAAATAATAATTTTGTTCTTTTAAAATGACAATGATATGTTACATATCTTCTAATTAACTTTTTAGGTAAAAGTGTAGAATAGTGTGCCTCTTGCTGCGCCAAGGATGCCTAGTCGCCAACAAAGATAGCGGACAAAATAAACAAACAGTTCCGCCGAACAGTTACGGTTGCCATTTCCTGCCTTTTTATTTAGAATGTTTAACTAATTATAATTATTTGTTTAATACTGCCGGTGCCTTCTACAGATGCCTTCGGCATCTGTAGAAGGCACCGGGCAGCATTTTTTAACTTAAAAAAACATCCTAGGGCTTCGCTTTATTATGGAGCGGGAATGCTGTAGCTTTGCTAGCAAATTAAACAGATGGACGGTTGGATTAAGGAATAGTGCATAATAATATTACCAGTAAGAATAAAGGATGTTATAGGAACGAATATTATACAGAATTTTTAATATTTAATGTACTTACTTGTTTTATTTAATCTTTTCATAAACACTCAACACTTCAAAACATTCTTTTCAAGCCTTATCAACTCAAAAATTTTTTTCCTCTCATCCTTTATCCATTCAGTAGGTTCGAAGTAGTGCCTACCATCCCAACTACCAGACATCCACTCCCGTACGATTGCAGACATAATATTTCGGGGTAACCAAACGTTGGAGTACCAAAAGAATTACGCGAACGACGAATAATTCCATGGCAGACTTCTTTTAATACGAAAACGCAGACGATTTGCGAATTCGCATAGTGTTATTTAAAAATGGGAAAACGAAATTTATTTTGTTGTAAATATTAACACTAAAAATGAAATAAATGTTATTTTAATTAATATTAATTTTATTCTAAACTTTCTTTGTGTAATAAATTTTAAATTTTAATAATAAACAAAATTTAAATAATCTGAAATCGATATTTTAAATATTAAATTTATTATAAAACAGTAGTAGTTCATGAATAACTCAACTATTGTAAAAAGTAGTAAACAAAACAAAATTAGGGTTACTGTAAGAAAGTTCCGTTGGGTTGCCATATTGGCGAAAAACTCGGGGGCACACCGTGTTACACTTCAACCACTTTTTATTATATTTATAATTTATAATCTCAGAATGAATGACAGTTGTTCGATTTTGCAAATTCTTGTTGGAATTTTTAAAATTTGAAGAAGATGAAGGTTGATTTACATTTTCTTGAATCATTTGGAAATCCATACCTCTTATGATTTTATATGAATTAGAATAAAAGGATGGATTATATGGATTGTGATAAAAGGATATAATGGATGGAGTATATGGATCGGGATGAAAATATATAATGGATGGATTGTATAATTTGAGATACAAGGATAGATTGGATGCATTATATGAATTGGGATAAAATGATTGTGAAAGGATATAGAAGGAAAATATATGAAAGGAAATACAATTAATCATATCCTTCCTGCGAAGTGTTACTAATTTAGGATAAAAAGTAATCAAAGCTAGACTTTCAAAATCACTTTTAACATTTTATATTTGAAAGATTGTTACTTTCTGAAAATTATTATTACGGAATTAATTTACTGCGATTAGTTGACAAATTGCTTAAATTGAATTGTTTTCCTATTTTCAATCATGAAGGAATTAAGGGGAAATGAAAACTTCAGTCATCACACCATTTCCACTCTTTTGATTTGAGTAGTTTATTTACCAGCTTGGCCAAGATTTATGAATGTGATCTAAGATAAGAGAAATAATAAACATAAAAAAATTGCAAAAACTAACATTTTTTATTTCTTTCAGCGAAAAGAAGCTTTACAAGCAATTTTTTTAAATTCTTTTATGTTAGAAAATGTATGCTGTGATATCATCAATTTTGATAAGAGCAATTTGGCGAAATGTGTCTTTTAAAGTTTTTTTTATAACATCACAGTTGGACAATATACACAAACATAAAACAAGAAGAAATTTATACATTACACTGCTTAAACTTCATTTTCATAATCATCATCTAATCAATATGTACCCTAACATCAGACCTCAATGCCTTTCGCTTCAGCAGCTTAACCCTACACACCGCATTCACCCTCGAAATTCGCTGTCTTTTTTGCTAACTCGCGATACATACTGCAACCGAATTCCATGTGGCGACACCATAATGTTAATCACAGTCAATACGGGGACGCCCTTCATCGGCTGTGAAGGCAGATACTGGATTAATTCGTCACAATGCCAAAAAAGAAGATTGGGAGACAGTCGAATATCACTTATACTTTAAAAAATAAAATATTATTTCTGTGTTCAGTAACTGTGAATTAATTGATATAAACTGCAATTTAAAGAACATTAAAACGAAATTTTATAAAAATTTCAGACGAAATAGCCTTTTTTTAATGTATGCATGTAAAATATGTTTAAAATCTTTTTTGTAACTTTCCGAATCTTTTTCTCTATTCAAGAATTTTTAATCCTTTTTCCAGTGTTTATAATATAAATAAAAATTTCACAGATCTATAACTACCAAACTTGGCATGTAATACATAGTTTGAAGAATGGAAATATCAGAGTATTTCTTATTTGAAATTTTAATTAAAAATTAAGCGAAATTTTGGCATTTTCATACTTTTGAAAATATCACATTTTATGTATAAGTCTACAATTTAAAAAAATAACAAAAAGATAAAGCAACATACACTTTATTGATGAAAATAATGCAACAACTTATAAAGATATACTTTATTGTTCCATTGAAAATCTAATTGATGCTACTAATGTTTAATATGTTTATTCCTTCTTTTATGATAAAATTTATGTTTATTTTTCAATGCTAAATAGATTTCAGAAAAAATGCTTTTAATATTTATTTTTGAGTTTTTATTGCATTAACTAACAAGGTTTAATTTTTGAAACAATCAATGGCGAAAACTTTTTCAATTGTACCCGTTTTTTAAATATTGCTGGTGTTTTCTTTCATATAATTGGGCATTTATATACAGATATAGAAAATCAGAGAAATGCTAGGCAAAAAGAATAAAACGGAGAATAATTGGAAGTTAAAAACTTTTTGTGATGAAACCATTGAAAAAATTAACCACAAATATTTAAATGCAGCCTTTAGCAATCATTAAATACAGAAAATTTAGAAACCAACTAGTCGTTAAAGGTGGCTAGTGATGTATGCAAGAAACAGATGATGAAAATTCCATTGAATATTAAAGATCTAGCACTGTTATCTTTAAATTATTAATAAAACTCAAGCTAAATTATTATATTCACAAAAAATATTAGAAAAATGAAAATACAAGTTGAAAACAAAGCATTAATATTCCATATCTTAAGCCTGCAGTATTGTTGTGAAAGGCAAATACCTATCAAGTGACTGTTTTCGTCTGTGTCCAGCAGCTCGGCAAGCAATTCCGACTCCGATTTCAATTATTAATAACAAATGGTTCTTCTGAATATGAAATACGTTTTCAGTGTGATTTATTTCGAATTCAATCCTTTATAGCCTGACTGTTTTATTCCCAAGCCATTCAGATCTTGCTGTACTGTATATAAATCATTAGAATATGATACGCAATTTATCACGAAGACAAAATTATCTAATAAAAATGGCAATAAACAAGATAAATGAGAAAACTTGCTTTTTTTCCTTTCTATTTATTTTAATAGACACAAATGACGAACTTTGTCTAGATTTATACGGGGTTCTGTATTTAAGAATACATATAATAGGAAATATGTGCTGAACCTGAGGTTTTGGCTGTAATGTTTTTGTTAGTGAATAAGAAATAAGGAAATGGAAAATAAATGTTCTCTAGAACACAACATGGTTATAATGAGAAGTGTTTCTAGTTAAAAAAGAATTTCCGGTTAAAAAAGAAAAAGAAGAAAGAAGAGAGGAAAAAAAGAAAAAAAAAGGATTAAAAAATTAATTAAGAGGATTACGAATAACAGAAAAAGAATTCTGGTTAAAAAAGAAAAGAAGAAAAGAAGAAGAAAAATAAAAATAAGATCTTGTTAAAAAATGAAATAGTTTATTAACAAATTAGACGTCTTGTACAGTTTTTATATTTAAAAAAATGAATTTTATGATATCCTTACTAGAAATCTCACATAAAAAAACTTGGTCGTTTTAAGTTTTATAATAAACGTGGAATCCGTTTTCATTTTCATCATCTCTGTAGGTTCCAGGAAATAAATTCGACAACAACAGGTGATTGATTAATATTCCGATAAAGTTAAAAAGGAAAGGTAAAAAAAAAAAAAAAAAAGAAAAATTAAAAATGAAATAATAAAAATGGAATTTTAAAACGAGAATCTAAAAGACATTAATAAGTTTGAAAGGTGTAAAAAACTTACTTTAAGAATAGCGACTAAAATTTTTTTTCTTTGAACTATGGCACCATCAATAAGCTATCCAAATGTTTCTCAAGTTTTACAATTTTTAAATAATATGTCAGCCATCAGAGTACCGCGCAATGGAATCCCTCCCCCCCTATAATTCCATGCTTTTTTTTAGTAGCTTATCTTGTAAACAATTATGTGTGAGTGCTCTTTTGGTTTGGATTCTTTATGGAGAATGGAAATGGGTTCTCGGTACTATTTGTTTTGAAGTTTTCATTTGAATGTTAATTGATTAAAAATAAAGTGATTTTTTAAAGTTTTTTCGTGAAACATTCTGAACGTATCATATCATAGAATTAACTTTTATATTATCTAGCAATTCAAAAAAAGATTCATCTTTTCAATGTTGCCAATGTTTTTCTATATATAATCAATTTTTATCGAATATATTAAACATATTTTGAAACAACATACTCTTAAATTAATTTAAACACAAATCGTTTGCAATGTCTCTATTGGTATTCCTTGCTAGATTTTTGTTGTTGCCAAGAAGACTCTGATTAGATTTTCATACTGCGTCAATTTTAGTATAAAGAATGCTTCTAATAAAAGTTTTGAAAATTTGTCGTTGAGATTTATTTTTAAAATTTGACTTCAGAATCAAACAATGATAGAAATTGTTTAAAGTATGCTCATTTTTTTAAATACGATTTGATCTCTCTTATGATATAATTGGATGTATAAAAATAGTAACCGCAATGGACAGAAATGATGTTATTGTGTGTGTTGTGACTTTACAAGTCCACTGACAGTTATCTGTCAGTAATTTAAGCCTAATGAGCATCTCTTGTTTTTTCAATAGAGCTAACTAGGGCCAAGAATACGACTTATCTACTTCATGTTCACATTTGCTTGTATAACCCCTTTTTACTGGGGGTCACAATCATACATCTCACAGATGGAAGAACAACCATATTGTAATGTCTTGATCTCGATAGATCAAAGAATACTCATAATTATAGACACTTTTTTTATTTTACTGCCCTATATATATATATACAGAACAACTCGTTCTTATCTTGATCAATTAGTTGCTTTTTACATCACAACAGTCGAAGTTGAAGGTTTTTACTTGAATATCACTTCTCCATCCAATCGTAAACCCAACACCACTGGGAATTAACGGATTTGTCAGTCAGCGATCCTTTCAGGTGGCACTAAAAATCTCCCGGACTCATGGGCGTACTCCAGCAGTCTCCAAGAATCTCTTTCTTTCTAGACAAAACACTCTGAGTATTTTATCTCAGTGACAGTCACCGCCTCCTCCACCTCATTGGCTACTGGTTCTCTCTTCATGGCTAATCATGTCCAGCAAAAGGGCCCTTTTCAGTGGCGCCAGTCTGTCGTCGGAAGGTAACTAAGGCGCTCCAAAAAATCTGGAACATGGGGAAATTTGGCATCCAGATGTTTGGATGTTCGATTACCTCTGAAAGTACTATCACTGCCTTCTGGACGGGGAATTTCCACGTTTATTTTTTCAGCTATAGATGCCTCAGATCCCGAAAGGAGACCATCTGCAACATCTCAGGGTGTCTAGTTAACACAGCTGGCTGAAATATTTTATGATTAAAATGGGACGGGGAATGTTTCAATACCCGAACCGAGACACGAGCCCGGGACGCCCAGAAGACGCGCTACCCCTATGCCAGGACACCGGCTACAGAAATGTATAAAGCTTCTGAAATAATTTAAATTATATGTCTATCAAATTTTTAAAATGCTTTACTGGAGAAGTCCTTAATATGTATCTCCACACAATATTCAATTCAAATTTTAGCTACCATTAATCTTGGCAAATCATTATGTATCCAAAGACGACAAGTATGAATTAAAAAATATTTTTAATCTATCAAACAAATGGTGGTTCTTTCATTTTGACCAATTTTTTCATGTTAAAAGATTTTGGATAGACATCTGATTGTCTTAGAAAGGTTTTAACTTTCAGAAAACTAACTCAATAAAGAAAGAGAGTAGAAATTTAGAGAAAAGATTCTTTATTAATTATTTTCCCCTGTTTTTTGAGAATGTATTTTCCTGTCTTTTAAGAGCTAAAAGGAAAGATATTGGTGAAATAGTTATATTTCTTTTTATAGGTGAGAACACGGTGAAAAGAATTGACTTAAGAATAAGATAAAATTTAAAGAATGCAGAAATAATATAAACACGTTAAAGTAGCAATAAGAATGTTTTAGAAGGATTCGCTTCAAATTTTGAACATTAATTTAAACAGTAAAAAAAATGAAACTAATTGGAAAGTTAGCCCTTTTATTTCGGTTTTCTTTTATTACGTAAAACTAAAGCAAATTTCTCTAGTTTAATAAAAGAATGTTGTTGTAACTGAAGGAATGTTGACAAAATCCATAAATAAAAGAGAATGGAATTCGTTAGATAAATTATTAGCAATCCAAAGAATAGTTTTTCATAGTAAAGAAAAAGAAGTACCTTTCGTTAGATCCGCTTTTACTTGCGCGTTGTCTTACGTAATGAGACGTAATTAAAATGAGATTAATAAAGATTTCTTATCTTTCTTTCTCCTATCGATAAAAATATGTAACTTGAATTGCGAATAATACCAATTAATAAGCATTTTTACTTCTTATAAATGAAAACATGACTTACTTTTCTGAAGTGTTTAATTAATAACTGAATCGCGATGATGCTACAAAAATAAATTTTTCAATTTTTTTAAGTATAAAAGAAATCGAAGCAAATTCCTCCGGAAATTATTTAAAATCTAAATCCTGATGCCTTGATTTGGCGCCATCGTTAATCTGAATCCAGTAACACATTATTCTTTCCGGTTGAGAAACATGAGCGCGAAGGATTCATTGCCAAATGATAAATATTTCATTTCATTTCCAGAAAGCGAGGGAGAAAAGATAATCAGTTATTGATTAATCAATCTTTCCTGCCAAAAGCTATTTGATGATAGGACTCGAATGTGTTGACAGTGGTTCTCGATTGCTCTCGATTTGTGTATTCTGAAGTTGACGCTAAAATAAGAAATAAATTCAAAGCAAGTGATATTTTAAAAGATGAATTTCGTTAAAAATCAATAATGAATGATTATATGTTCGTATATTTCTTTCATATGACGGTTAATTTATTTTGAATCAATCCAAAATATCGTATTAATATTAAAATAAATTCATATTACATTCATTCATACGTTGGGTGAAGTAAAGATATATGATAAATATCCCAATTTAAATTGACAGTGAATGTATATCATTTCGTCTATCTAAATGTAAGTTAGTAATTAATGAAATAGATTTTAATAAATTTTTAGTGAAATCACTCAAAAGATTGATCATTTGTTAGTTTATATTTTAGTATGAGTATAAATATATATCTCATAAACAAAATGACTTAGTTTAATAAAACTTGATATGGTTTCGTGTTATTAAAATTTTAATTTCGTATCAAGTTTTGGTTTTAATGAGCTTAAAAATGGCATCTAAAATAACTCGAGATTATCTGATCTATACCATGAAGACTCAAACTTCCATAAGCCTGACTCTGGAAAAAAAATTAGAATTCAGGAGAATTTGATAATAATAAGGAGATAGAAAGGAGAAGAAAATAACTTTATTCGAGAATTTATTTTGTAGAGACCCTTTTCCTTCGTTGATTTTTCTAATCATATAGTTTTTTCTTGATTGCTATTTGCAGACTAGTTTTTTTAACTGTTATCAGTGCAGATATTATCATGGTCGTTGTTTTTCTTTGATGTTAATATAATTGATTAATAGATTTTTTTAGCGTTTTTTCTATTGGCGTATAAAATGTTATGTCCTTCTTTATGATTTTTCAAGCATGGTTAATTTTTGATATTCCTTTTTCATTCAAGTTTCAAAGTGAGACTTTCATTTCATAACTGCACTTTCAGAGATAAAACCTTTAGAGGCTTTCCCAAAAATTATTTTCATATGAATTCCAAGAGTTTCTTTACATCATTAAGAAATAGTAAGATAATTCATAATTTTGTTTTGTTTCGAATCAATTTTTGAATGATGGAAGTGGCGTTGCATTAGAAAGATGAAAGCAACAAGATGGTATACCAAGGGAATAAATGCTGAGGTCGGAGAGATTTTTCAAATGTAGTTAATGACCATCTTGAGATGTACTGGAATAAAGGAAAGAGGAATGTTTATTTAGCTTTTTAAACTCGCATACAGGAAGGGGAAGAAAAAATACACTTTTGGAGCTCAAATTTTGTTCCACTGCATTCAAAGTTCTTTTCTGAAAAAACAAGGAAAAATATTGTTTATTTAAATCTGATATTGTTAACGTTAAAGGACATACCAGTCATTACATTCTATAAAAGTGTGTATTATGATATGCAATCTTGTTGAATCTCACATCTGTAGACATGCAAAGATTTGTATTATTTATTTGGAAATAAAAGCACATGTCAAAAAAAGATAAGACATTTTCTTCTTTAGAATGATTTAAAGAAGATGGATCAATAGATATGCATGTTTAATGAAGCCATTAATTCTATTTCACTTCCTAGTTGAAATTAGATTTTTAAGTTGTAATCAATTACAAGTTCAACTCATTTATGACAGAGATATCTCTTATTTCTCTATATCACTCATAGAAATATCATCAACTGATTCTGATGCTTCGATATACTAATTGAAAGTATAATTAAAAAGCAAAAATTAATTTTAACGCCCTTCTTTTTGAAATACAGAGATATTAAGAGAAGGAAAGATTTACTTTAAGCTTCATTTTGTTAAAAAAATCCATTGAATTCAATTACTAGCCTATTGATACTTGAATTATGGTAAATAACAATTGTAAAAGAAAAAGTCTTGTCAAAGACATTAATTTATACATATTTTGGTTTTATTTAATGCTTAAATGAAAGAATAAATACTTGGCCATAAAAGGTATTCTTTCTGTAGGAAAATTCCTTATTAGAATTCCCAAAGCTCTAATAAGAAGCTTTAAAGGAAGGTGAAGTAAAAATGTAACCATGTTTTATGCATAATTTTTGAAAATAAATTCATTTTACTTTTTATTCTTATCATTTTTAGACGGCTGATAGAAGTTAAAAGGTCTTTAATAATTTCAGGGTTTCTCGATTTAAGATTTTTGATAATATGTTTATGAATGAATAAAGAAAAAGCAATAAAAAAGAACAAGACAAAAAAGTAAATAAGATTTATTTAGGAACGATCAATTTATTCCTTTTTTCCTATTCATACGTGATAAAGTTTGCACTATCTTCCAAATATTAAAGATACAAATATAAATATAAGAAGATACTTTAAGCTAAGAAATACTGAGAAAAAATTTCGTAATATTTTTTAGTACTAAGAATGCAGCATTTGGATATCATATACAATTTTACATCATAAAGCATATCCTATCACGCCGGAGAATCGATTATGAAAAACCACAGATTTAGATAATTTAAATGACTGGAGAATACTAAGTTGATGAACATATTGCAATTCTAAGAGTTTTAACTTAGGATAAAAATGTTTTACATTAAAAGTTGATTCGTGAAACGGAAGATGTTCCAAAATTCCGATTTTAATTAAATTATAATTATAATTCAAAAAATTTGTTTAATTTTTGATACTACTACTACTAATATATATATATATATATATATGAGATTTTTTAATCATTATTTCAAAGAATTTTGATGCAATAATGATTTTTAAAAATCTTTTATACTTTTCTCGGAAATTGTGTTCTGTTAAACCATTAATGAGAATGTTGTTTTATATTTGAATGTCTGTTAACTCTAGACATGGACTGTAAACAAATTTGAATATAATTTATTAAAGCTTTGATGCTTTATAGGATATTCGTTTCAGAGTAAATGAGATTTGCGACAAACAGTAATCTATATAAATTCAACTCCGAATATTTTGTAAGAATATTTTGTACGATTTAACATATATTGACTCCGTCTTTTAGATCGAAACCTGTGTAATATATTCAGTGATAGAATTTCCACATCGACTGTTTTAATTAAAAAAGATTTCTTGAGATTGAATTTTCATTTTAAAGAACTTTTTCGTGTGATTTTTTTTATATACTTTAAAGTTTGTGCGATCCCTTATATACTTTAAAAGAAAAGGGAAAGGCATGATTAAGTTATACATTAAGCGAAAATAGGGCATAAGATATAAAACTTGGATGTGAATAACATATACACTGAAGTGACAAAAGTCATGGGATAGCAATATGCAAATATAAAGATGGCAGTAGTATCGCAGCGAAGAAGTATAAATGCGCAGTTCGTTTTCCAGAGCTTTCATTTGTGTTCGAGTTATTCATGTGAACAGGTTTTTCGTGATTTATGGCGGCACGACGAGAATTAACAGACTTTGAACGTGGAATGTTAGTTGGAGCTAGACGCATGGGTCATTCCATTGCTGATATCGTTAGTGAATTCAACATTCCGAGATCCACAGTATCAAGAGTGTGCCGAGAGTATGAAATTTCAGGCATTACATCCCATCATGGACAGCGCAGTGGGCAACCTCCTGCACTTAACGACCGAGACCGCCAACGTCTGTGTAGAATGGTCATTGTTAATAAACACGCAACACTTCGTCAAATAACTGCAGGAATCAATGTGGGACGTACGAGGGACGTGTCCGATAGGACTGTGTGGCGAAATTTGTCTTCCTTGGGCTATGACAGCAGAAGACCGACTCGAGTGCCTTTACTGACAGCACGACATCGCCTGCAGCGACTCTCCTGGGCTCGTGAGCATATCGACTGGTCCCTAGACCAGTGGAAAACCGTGGCGTGGTCAGATGAGTCACGATTTCAGTTGTTACGAGCTGATGGTAGAGTTCGAGTGTGGCCCAGACCCCACGAAGCCATGGACCCAAACTGTCAGCAAGGGACTGTTCAAGCTGGTGGTGGCTGCATAATGGTGTGGGCTGTTTTTACATGGCATGGACTCGGTCCTCTGGTGCAACTGAACCGATTATTGACTAGAAATGGTTATGTTCAGCTGCTTGCAGATCACTTGCATCCATTCATGGACTTCACGTACCCACACAAAGATGGGATTTTTATGGATGACAATGCGCCATGTCACCGGGCCAGAACTGTTCGCGATTGGTTTGAAGAACATTCCGGACAATTCCAGTGCATGATCTGGCCACCTAGATCACCCGATATGAATCCTATCGAGCATTTATGGGACATCATCGAAAGGTTCCGTTCGTGACCAAATTCCTGCACCATCCACACTTTCACAATTATGGACGTCTATACAGACAGCATGGCTCAATATTCCTGCAGAGGACTTCCAACGACTTGTGGACTCCATGACACGTCGAGTTGTTGCACTTCGCCGGGCAAAAGGAGGACCGACACGATATTAACAGTCATCCCATGACTTTTGTCACTTCAGTGTATATACAGGCTTTATATCACATCTTGTTTTACATTTATTATGCAATTGTACGAAACTATTTGTTTACAACATACCCTAAACAACTTTTCTCTTTTTTTTATGCCAATAAATTAAAAATTTCAATTGCTTTGAATTTCTCTATTAAGTTTTTTTCTTGTTTTGCGCAATTTTGGAGTAATTCTTCGCTTTTATTCTTATTTTTATTGCACTTTCTAGTTTTTCTGTATATATGTATATATGCATATATCTATATATCTAGTGGTCGAAGTCGACTCCTGCTCGATGAGTAGCGTGTTTTTCCCGTGATATGAACGTCTCGGCTTCGAGTCCCGGTTCGGGCATGTTTCCGTTTTCACCCAGTGATGTATATGAAATAGCCACCTCTGTAAAAAGGAGCCGTGCAAGCGAGTATGGGAATGTCATCGTTATATGAGCAAAAGTCCGACTTCAGTCTTCGGGTGCTCAGGAGTCTTATACCTCAGAAGTTACTGCACCACTCTTTCTCCGATCTCATGAACTTGATTTGAATTGATGTTCAATTCAAGGGGGATAAGCAATAACAGAAGTCTAAATGAGCTGGTTTTCGGCTTGAAGTAATTGAGAACGAAAGTCATTGCATTGAGAACTTTACAATTCATGACATCATAATAAAATTTGGGTTTTTTCAATTACAGTCATTTTAGAGATACGTCGTAATCGGCGCCAGGTTCTTCTTTAAATCACAAGAAATAAAATATGGCATTCTGTGAACAAGTGAGCTTTTGACATCTAACCTCATTAAATATATGTTCAGTAGTTAGTTAAATGTTAAGTATGAAAATTTCCTCAGCAGTGACTGGCACTTAAACAACAAACCTTACCTGGATGATATCCTGACGGACATATCCAAATTTAGAGGAAGATATCAATGAATAATGAAAGTGTGTTCTCTCTCATTTACTAGAAACATCATATTATATTTCTCTGATGATATAATATTACTTTTTTGAAATGCAACTGAACTGCATTATTCGCCATTATCACATTCACAGAAATATGCTTTGAAATCGTTTTAAAATAATTCTTATTCATATTATACTAAAGAGAATGTAAAATAATCATTATGAACCAAAGAGAATAATTTCAAAACCACGAGTACAGCTATCACCCTTTTAAACAACTAACGAAGAAATCTGTTTTATTCATTGAAGGTCAGCTTTAATATGTCTGTAATAACAAACGACAGTACAAGATATAATTTCATATTATCTACCCTTGAGTGGCCGCTGGGCAATAAGTAAGATCTGAAGGATTGATTAATTTTCAATTCTCAGTCTCAACAAATCCATATTTTTATTTCCTTTAATTAAAATTGAGTGGCCGCTGGGCAATAAGTAAGATCTGAAAGATTGATTAATTTTCAATTCTCAGTCTCAACAAATCCATGTTTTTATTTCCTTTAATTAAAATTTTATCGCTTAATACTGTACTAAAAATGGTTAAAATCAACCCTTATGCACCCGAGAGAATAATTTCTAGGACAGCAGTTAAGCTATCACGCCTATGAAAGGGTAATATTGCAATTTGATACATCCAAGTAGAGGCCAACTTATTATCAAAGGTTGAAAGACGATATAAAACATAATTAAGTGAGTGGCCATCGATTTTGATAAATTAGGTAAAGAGTGGATTGAATTATAACCCTATAGGAGGATAATAAATATGAAACTCTGAAGGGGATATTAAGGTATCCGACTACGTTCGAAGGAAAGGTTTTGAAAAATTGGATTTTTTAAAAACTATTTAAAATAATGCTTTTTACATGGGTTGTCAATTATATTATAAAATTCTATAAATACAAAAAAAGTATTTGAAAATATAATATAAAGAAATAGTAAAATTTGTAGTAAATTTTAATGAAATTGCACCAAAACGGTTAACACTCTACACAAAATTATGATGCAGCCATCCTATTTTTCTTTGCATACAAGTTATAGAATACAATGATAAATGAAATGAACCAAAATCTATGAAAAATCATCAGGTGCAAAGTATTTACGGGTAGAAATATACTTATATATGTATTTTTTCCATCAATTCACAAATTAATTTTTCTAAAACCACCTATAAATGAAAAAGTTTTTCACCAAAAATAAAACTTTTGTTTCATTCCATTGCCCATATTATTTAAAATCCACTCTGACATTTTTATGTAAATGTCTCTATTAGTTTTTGAGATATCATGTTAAAGTTGGAGAATTTTTATGAAAATTAAAGTTTTAAGAAAATTGAAGCTAAAGACAAATTTTATCAGAATAATACGTGAACTTGGATGGTTAGTAAGGCCTTCATTTTCCTAAAAAAATTACATTGTTTTGTAAATAGGAAAGTCTAAATTATAAGAAATAACAATAAAAAATATTCGCCAATGGGGTCGATAACCAGTGTTTTAAACGTAGTCGGATACCTTAATACATTTTCTGATCTCTCGCCGGACTCACATGAAATGTTAGAAAAAGCCATTCGAAGGCCGATGAAGAAATTAGTACAATATTTGGATAGAGATGAATATTTAAAGATATGTATTTTTATTTGTTACTTGTTACTGTTTGTTTGTTTTGAGTCGCAAAGAGGAAAACTGGAAACCATGCATTCTCTCCAATTAACAGGTAGATTAAGGTAACAAATGATTGTAAGACATCATTAGTTGAAAGAAAACAGTTATAAATACTTTACTTTCCATTCGTTTAATTATCGATGAACAATTTTCTAAAATTCCCAGATCAATCTTTCTTTTGAAAAGAATGACTATCTGAAATCGTGCATTCTGTTTAAGATTTTACTCTAAGCTTTTAACATACTGGAAAGATTCTCCCCCAAAAAGGAATGCTCTATAATCCAATATTTTGTTACTGAATTGGGCCAGATTAGTGCACGATATGAAAGTTTAGCAAATTTGATAACGTCGCTTTATTCCGTAAAATATGATCTCAAAAACTAAAGAAATCAACAACACACATGCATAAAGGAAACCATTAGTTAAACAACAGCGACGAGGCAACACAATAACATCCAAAAGATAAAATTGATACTCGACTGAGTGCTTTCATTTCTATAGGCTTTTTCCATCGAATGAATTATTTTAGAAGAATACCTAGATTTTGAATCCAGTAGAGATAGAAATAATCTTAGATTTTTAAAAGCTTCTTTTTCATCGCCATGATCGCTGCAATTCTCGCCAAGATTGAAATGACTTTGCACAGGCATCCACTCAGCATTCATTACCTATACATCTCTCACTTTTCATTGATGATATTTATATTGCTATAAATCAATATTAAAGGTTTGAGTTCAGGTATAGGAGTTAAGTTGAACTTGCACCTCAGGTAATATATAAGTACTTCCGTAAGCTCTGACTAACAAAAGGATGCCACATTTCTGCTTTATAACAAGTCAAGGAGATATCGGATATGATTAATCATGTTAGTTCAAATGTAATTAGTTACAACCTAACTAGATTTAAATCCCAGACCTCTGAATTATAGATAAGTTTTAGTTTCTTTTTCGATAACCAGAATTATTGAATTACCTAATAAATAAGCGGGAAATAAAAATAACTAAAGGCATAAGTATTGGTAACAAAGTATACAATCGCACATATATATAAATCATTGCACTTTGATTCTATGTGATCGAATTTATACAATTGTGAGGTGAGACCAAATTTCCGTTCTTCTGCAAAAAATTAAAACTTTCAATTCGTTCAATATAATTAAGTTTTTGACAACAAAAACATTTTTTTCAAAAAAAGATGCCAACAGACATGGTTAACAGTAAATCCTATCTATTTGAAGAAATATATATATTTTTCAAATTGGATTATTTTTGCTCTTTAATCAAGGAAAAAAAAAATCTAAATGGTGATCGAAGAATCATACAAGAATTCTTTTTTTGTTTTACTTGAATTGAATCTTGAATCTGATCCCTTTTGGACCTAGATATACATATCTTACATTTAATTTGCTATTTCAAAGCATGAGGCAAATTAAAAATGCGAAATTATTTAGATCTGTAATGGATTATTTATCGTTTAACACTTTCTGATACATGCATAGAAGAAAGCAGAAAATTCTCCGAGAACTGAAAGTAAAAAATAATTTCTTTCAGTTTCCCTTTTAATTCTCCTGCAAATGTTTATATGGTTGTTTTGTTTGCAATAAATTCATTATTTCTCATTATACTGCTCATCTTAAACGCTTTCCAGTCGTTTAAATCACTTTTGTTGGACCCTTGTGATTTTCAGTGTATTTTTATTTTATTGTGCATGAAGTATACAAAGAGAAAGTATTGCAGTCATCAAAACGTTTATTTGAGATGTTCATGAATTGTCACATGGAAAATGTTCCATGTCTGAATGTTCCATGATCACATTTTCCATGTCTTATGGAAAATATTTAGTTCAATCTGTTGTGAAAAAAATCTAAAACACAATTTCGATTTTTGAATACTTCGCCAGGGAGATCATTGTACCGAAATATCCTCTAATCACCTTGTAGCAAGATGTATTCATGATTAGTTTAATTTAATTATATTAACGTGACGTTTTAAAGCAACACGATTGCTATTTGGGACGGACCTTGTAATTTTGAACCACGGTCAGATGACGAGGACGACACCTGAACTTGCACCCTCCTCCCCACACCAGCCGGTGAATTACCTAATAAATAAGCGGTTTGGCCTGACAGATTTAACTTGCAAGAGACCCCCTCACACGATGGATTTTCGGTGGAATCGAGTCTCGAACCTGAAACCCTCCGGTTCCGAAGCCGAGAGCATACCACCAGGCCACAGCGGCCCCATTCATGATTAGTGAAAGGTAGTAAGTGAACGAAATATATGTCATTGTATTCAACTCACTGACTGAAGCATATTAGTTTTTTTATGTAAAATGAAATTTCAATAAAACTTGAAATAATTTTAAAAGAATGTGATAAAAAATTAGTCTTTAATTTTTTTAAATTAAAGGTCAAAATTCTGATTTTCAACTTGGAAATATTTTTAAAATCAGTGATAACATTTGAAAGGGTTTATCTGAATAACGGACACATCTAACGTATATATATTTAAATTTCTTAAATTGACTTAATTATATTAGCGATTTCACCTTCTAACTTTTCTTCGACGTGTTTATTGTGATTTTAATCACAGGTTTAAGAAAGGATTATCTAAATATAATAAAGGGTTTTATTTATTCTAGTACTGCTTATTCAGTTAAATTTACCCCCAACACTGTATTGCATTCTAATGCGGAATTATTAAACATACGAATTGTTTATACAAATTAATTTTAAGTTGACAAAATCGAATCGTTCGATGTAATCAGAGAGAAAGTAAACATATTTCCTAAATTCAGTGGACGTCTCCTTTTCGCTTACGAATGGTAATTGAGAGGTCAGTCTCATTTTAGCTGTGGATTTTGAACTTAGCGTTTGATGGACGTTTTGATGAGAGGAAACTAAATGATAGTATGGTTATTCAAAGGTAATATTATCTGTTTACGGACAATCATATCATTTCTTATTCAAATATGTATTCCTAATAAGAAATGAAGCAATATTCATATTTTTTATACAATTTCTTTCGAATTAAAAAAAAAATATTAACTGATGTTTATTGCTTCCTTCTTTTAATACCTTTTTAATTTGTTACAAATTCTTAGCTTATTAAACAAGCACAATTTGATTACGTTTTAGAATTTTTCACACGGAATTTGATTTCTTCTTTGTAATCCTAACACTTTAATAGCCGCTGACATAACACGTGTTTGATAGCTGAAAGAATTTTTAGTGTCCTCTCATACAACATGTGTTTTAGTCGTTTTGGACTAACTCCATCCCATCCATTCCATAATGATTTATTTTCAAATTTAAGAACAGGATGAAGCATAAATGAAAATACAGAAAAATATGCCAACATGCTAACAGCACAATGCGACCATGAAATACAGAATTCAAACAGCAGAATATTGCCATTCAAAAAATATAAACTCAATAGCATCTTAAGCTTGTTGACAGAAAGAATAATTAAAAAATAACTATAAAATACCTTGTGGAAATACTAAAATAAAATTAAAATAAATATTAAAATACAGATATATTCAAACATTTGTGATGCTTCCTTTTTGTTTTACGAATATGTTCTCTCATATCGAATCAATTCGTCAATTCACATAATTTTTTTAAATTTAATTCTTTCAAAATATTGCTAGTCCCTTGCGAATTTTGAGTGCTAATATGTACTTCCATTAAAGTGTTAAAATTGATCAAATGTTTTATTATTAAAGGATGCCAATGCTGATATTACTATTCAAAAATGTATATTTTGTCATGTTTATCGCTTCAAAAGACAAATTTATGAACCCTTTCATAAAACTTTCGACTATATCATTGAAATGCAAATAATTTTGACATGGTAAACAAGTTATCTATCATAATATTTCACTTTTTAAATATGAATATGAATAGAATGCCTCAGATCAATAAATACAACTTTTTAAATATGAAACAGTTTTGGATTTAAAACTGGATATTAAACTCTTATCTTTTTTTGTTTATGTATAGAAACAGAAAAACACTTAGTCATCTCTAAAAAAATCTTCGGAACTTTATTTTATTAAATATTGAAACGTTTTGATGTAATGTAATTCTGAAATAACTTCATTCTTTAAAAAATCGAGCGTATATTCGGCATTGAGTGGAACATAAATGTTTTATGATCGATGATTTCTTGGAAATATTTGACTTACTTTCCCTGTTGAAAGAATATTCAGTGCAATTTCATTTCTAAGTGTTTGATGTAAAGTGATTTCGATAAAAGTTTTATGTTCATTTTCCCCCCCTTCTCCTCTAATCTATTGGATTTAATATTAAAAACCTGAATCGCATCTTCAAAGATAAAGCATTTCATGTGATCACTCAGAAAACGTATAAAAGCTCTTTCTGATATTTTTGTATAAATAATAACACATAATAAATTTTTTTGTAACCTTTTCGTCCACTCGATTACCTTTGTTTATTTTATTTCAGGGACGAACTAATTTAATGTTTTCTTACAAATAAACGGCTCCTCTGACTCGAAAAGCAAACGAAAATAATCGGATCAACGCAACAGCAACACTACTGGAAACTGTGTTTGAATCCTAAGGGCGATTAATATAATTAAAATAAACAATAGTTGACATTAAAAAGTCTCTTAGTACATAATTTTATTTCAAAATGACTTCATTAATTTTTATTTTATTTTCCATATTAAGTT
>JAPMOQ010050131.1:119062-154820 GCA_026543055.1 Argiope trifasciata
ACAAAAAATAATCAACTTGTTTTTGTTCTCGTATATGTTTGGTGTCACTACTCGCTACGGGATATCAATGTGTAAATATAAAATCTATGTTTTGTGTAATAAATTAACCGAATTTGGAAAAAGTAAAACACTTAATATTTATAAAAAAACATCTAACATCGCTGGAAATTCTTTGTAAATTAATTATTCCGTTTAACCCTGCAGTGATTAATTATGGCTCAAATATAAGAACAAAACATTAGAGATGAGGTTGTAGCAAGTCACATTAATGGTTAAAAAATACTTCTCTTCCTCTTGGTTTATATTATTTAGAAGTCATTTTGTGACTTATTTTATCAGATACTAAAAGTGATTTTGTTTTTAAATAATAATGCATTCCGCTAGATATTTTATGTAACAGTTAAATGAATGGTGATAGAAATATGTTATCAAAAAGTCAATAACACATCCATCTCACATAATAGTCTATGCATCATAAATTTGAAACTTTTTGAAATTTTGGAAATCCCCAAATTATGAAATGACTCCCTAATGAGACTTACGGTTTTCATATGGTAATTTTAGGGCCGCGGTAGCCTGATTGGAAGAGCGTCAGTCCCGTAACCGAAAGGTCACAGGTTCTGTCCTCGTCTTGTTCAAAAACCGCCGTGTTGGCTAATGGCAGTTGGGTCACGTTAAATAGGTCGTGACGGCAAATTCCTCCAAGTTTCCATAACAAATGATACCTCTGGAGGTACTGAATTAGGGATGAGTCTCGTTCTCTGATTCGGATCTAAATTCTGACTTACAGAGGGATGTATGAATGAGCTCGACCGCTCCCTAAAAAGGGGTTGTGTTGAGTGTGTTGGAGCAAAGTCGTCCTTTCACCTGAACGGTGCTCGTTAACAACGAAAGGCGCACACCTCTGTCTTAATTCTAAAGCTCTGCTCACTCGGGCTTGGTTTGACCAAGTGGCATTAGACAGCAACAACAATATGGAAAATTTACATTTTTTTTTAGAAAACGAAATTCCATAAAACCTTTTAGTTTGATACACACAATTGTCGAGTTCTTCACTTTCTATCCAATTCATCGGAATAATTTCATTGTAGCAAACAGGATTTATATTCATCGATTGAATTCGTTGGTAAATTTTTGTCAACATTATGATTGTTATATTTATGTTAAATTGAGATTTAAATTTGTTATTTATTAAAACGATGTATCTTTTAAAATGGGACTAGACGAATTATGATGAATATTAAAACATGCGTGATCATTTGCGAATCAAAATGATGAATATAAATTCATACATGATCATTTTCGAATTGAAATTATGAATATCAACTCAGGCATCATTTCTGTAAATTCATTAAAATAATTACAATTATACTTATTGCAGGGATTTTTGTCATTAAATCTCAATTTAAATTAAATATGACATTGCGTTTGTTATATTTAATTTAAATTGAGATTTGAATTTGATATTTATTGAAAATTATTATTTTAATCATAATTATTTTTTGAAATGAAGTTAGTTAATATGAACACATGATTGACAATTGATCGAAATAATTACAAAATTAATCTAACACATGTATGACTTCTTAGTTTTTATAATCTTCAAATAAAAGGCCTTCAGATTTCAAAGTTTGACGATTAATTAAAAAAATCTATTAAATTAATACCTTTTGTAATCAGATAGGGGATTACAAACGAAATACGAAACGATGCATACGAAATAATTACAAAAATGAATCTAACACATGTATGACTACTTATTTTTTATAATCTTCAAATAAAAGGCCTTCAGATTTCAAAGTTTGACGATTAATTAAAAAAATCTATTAAATTAATGCCTTTTGTAATCAGATAGGGGATTCCATTATTTCATATTATATTACAGATTTTTCGTTAATTTAAAGTTTATTTGTTTAATTTTAACTTGTTCATTTCAATTTAATTTCATTATCGAATATGTACGCTTCCCTGCATACGGGCATTTTTCTATAAAAATATTTCAAAACATTGAATAATCTTGAAAAATTCTAAAAATTGTTAAATATATTTATTTAATTATGAAAAAAACAGCATTTAAAAATAGTATTACAATAGGAAATAAAAAAGTCATCCTTCTACTTTACTTTCAAGTTTCTTGCGTGATGAAAAAGGTTTAAGATTAATGACTATTTTTATCGAAACGTCTAATTCTCGGAATTCTTAACTTTTTTGTGGGAACTAGACTTTTGTTTGAAAAAAATTGCATCAGGAATGTGAGACTAGTAATTTCACCGTATTTTATAAGGAATTGTGGCAATTTACTTTTAAACGAAAAGCAGTCACAAAATTATAGTTTTCAACTTCAAAAAAGACTTGGATTCTAAAACCTATCCAACGCTCTTGGACATTTCTCAAACATAACATGTAACAAATGTCTCCATGACATTTTGATAAAAGTTTTATTTTTATTTTTTGTCTGCAGAAAAAATGTGGGCTTGTATTCTAGTAAAAGAAGTGTAGATGTGTCTCAGAGGATATAGAGAAATCGGAATTTGAAGCTCAAGTTTCGGTTTGCGAAATCATACTAAACTCTTAGCCCTAAATGGCAAAATGCCATTTGGTCTGAAAAGGTAATGGAGTTTTTATTTAAAATAAAAAGCTTTGTGTGCTAGAACTTTAAATGTACACAAATAATAAAAATCACATTACAAATATTTCGATTCTAAAATTCTGCTGGGAAATATATCTGCAACATGCTTCCAATAATTCCATGTCACTTTTATAAATTTTTATTTTAATAAATGGAAGCATGCAATTTAGTAAATTTCGATATGATTTTTCAGAAAATGCAAAACTTCAATTTCGCAAGATGTAGAAGTTATTTTTTCACTTGAAATTTTCATTCAGTAGGAAATTACAAAACAACCGTTGCTGTATTAATAAAAATCAATACATATACTTGCAATGTCAAGTAAAGTAAGTATTTCCTAATTATAAAAATTTACTATTCAATTAAAAAAAATCAGGGTTTCATTTTATTTAAATGTCATTGTTAAAAATAAAAATATATCTGAAATTTTTCGTAATAAAATATCTTAAATGAAGTACTAATAATAGTAAAAAGGTAATATTTTAATTTAGCTGGTATATTTTCTTTTGAATTACTGTTTTATTATATTATTCATGCGTTAATTCCTTAGTTACTTCATTATTACTTGAAGTTTTCGTTGGCGTTTGTTAATTAAAAACAAAATTTGTGACGTGTGATTTTGATTGGGCTCTTATTTCTAAAAGTTTAAAAGCGTTTATTTTAAAATATTAGTATAATTAATTTAAATTATTCATTTTAAAAATTCATCTGTTTCAATTATTTTTTCATCTGTTAGCTTTAGTATCTCTTTACATTTAATGGCGTTGTTGCTAATAAAAAATTACTGCATAATATTGTTACGGATTTCCCATATTAATCCGTTCGGTTCTTTTTTACCTCGTATATATACTGGGTGTGTATGGTGTTGGATGATGATGCACACACAGTGATCAGTCCTGTAGTAGAAGACACAACACAGACGTTTATTTACAGGACGGGGACAAGACAGCACAAAGACGACAAATATTCACAACACAAATATGTACAGGAGATAGCTATTTACAGCAGAGGCGTACACACAGGACAGCACACTACAAATAGTAGTCCACAGGCAGAAATTTCGTAGTGACAATGCCCACAGCTCGCAGAGCGGCCAGACAAGATTCAGCCGGAGAGGGAATCTTGATGGGATTCACTTTACACCACCTGGGTCTCTCCAGAACAGGCTGAAACTATTCCACTATCTTTTCTTGCCTTTGCTGTCGACTCACTACTTCGTACAAAGGGACTACTCCTTAGTTCGGGACAGCTTCGTTCCCGACGACGGCACAACGGACTACGACACAGGCTTCGTCAGTATATGCCACACAACAGTCCTCCGTTCAGGACTCCTCAGTTCAAGACCTCTCTCTCTTAGGTCTTCTCGATAAATTCCACAGCGGTACTGGTCTTCGTTGAACACTAGATCGTTCAGCTTCGGCTTCTCTCCACTGCCGCACTTCGGATTGACTCCACTGGATTCTTCCTCAGATCTCCTTTTCCTTTTCTCCGCTGCTTCGCTTCGACTTTATCCGCTACACTTCGACCGCAGCCTCCTGCTTTATATATACCCGCGATAGGCGGGGCTAACATCTTCTGGACCAATCAGGAGCGTTCTAGCTGGATCTCGGCTCCTAGTGGACGAATCGGGAAAATTCTAGATGTTTCAGGCACTTTCCATTTTGTCGCCAAAGTCGCCAAAAGCTTGCCAAGTTTGTTGCCAAGCCTTGGGACTTCTGATGTCATATCCATTCACTATTCAATACATATTACTGTCGATCTGTCATACCCATTCACTATTCAATACATATTACTGTCAATCTGTCTTCCTTACGATGACAGTATTAGCGAGGGAAAGCAAAATCACAGGTTCGTAACAATATCAATAAGAACAAATAAAAATGTTTTGAATCCCAATAGTAATATCATTTAAGTAATTTTAATGTGTCAATAATGATTACAGAAGCGAATTTAAAAGCATGAAAAATTATTCCATTGCAACAATGAAGTGTTGATTTTTCGCTGGTATATATTCAGCATTGAGTGAACCGATTCCAAAAGATACTAAAAAAATCATGGCATTTCGACATAAGCCAACGAAATTATTTTCAAATGAGAAAATAACGCAGTAAAAATAGCGATTGTCTTAGCAACGTGATCTGTTCGATACTTCACCATTCAATACATGCAGTTAATGTTGAGCGCGTATTTCAAATGAGTTCTAACACTTACAAGCGTGATAAAAATTTTCATAATTACATTGTCATTTATATGATAGAGAGCCACATACTTTTACATATTTTTTATTTACATGAGATTGTAAAATTGGTCTCTATAGTTATATTGATTTATATACTTTCATACAGACACAGATCAGAGTATAAATAATAAAATTAAACTTTTAATTTTCACGGTAACATGAATATAAAATTAAATCTAAATCATTTAACTGAAATTAAAGACAACCAATATTCTCGGCTATCCTGTCTGTTGAGTCGACTATTTTCCATATAAAGATGCAATTTATCCACTTCCATACAGCATAAAAATCGTGGGTTTTGGGTAGGCTTTCAAAGATGACCAGTGATCACATTTTTATTTTCAAAATGTTGTGTATGAACCTCTTAGTCGACCCCCCCCCCAAATACGTATTCTGGACATTAATTTGTTGATAAAAGTTTGACACAGAAGGGAAAATTTAGTTATAATATAACATGTTGAGTTTCATCGATGTATGTCAGACTTTTGAGTTTTCACTTTTACATGCTTGTGTAAGTGTTGCATAGATTGACAGACAGTCACCGCTTGAAGAATCTGATTCAAAATTTGATGCGGATCTAAGTAAATCAGTGTATCAATATTTATTTATCCAGTCTTTTCCGTTTTGTAGTTTTCTTGTATACTTATACCCTTAGAGATGGATTTTGTTCACCATTTGATAGAAATCTATGAATTTCTATCAAGATCAGTTATCGTTATGGTAGATAGATGTAATTCTAAAAATATATATTTCGAATTCAGGAATATCTGAAACTTAAAGATTCGTCAAGAACAAAAGTTGGAATTTTTCCACGATTGCAGATTTTTTTCCTTTGTACATTTTGACTCCGAGGAAGTAAAAAATCCGGAACAATAATCAAGTTTGAAAAATAGTTTTATGATAATCATCTAGAAGAAATTTGTTGAATACTAATGTTGTATTAGCAAATATTATCATTCCTTCAGTCAGTCTGACAAGTACTTCAGGCAGACTCATAAATCATCGTCAAGGCACTATGTCCAAAGTAAAATTGAGAGTCTTATAAATATTGTCTTAAATGTAGTACATAGTAAGTAAGCACATTTTCATAAAAACATAAATCAAAAGGGAGAAAATAAATGATAAATTGAGAGGTATTTCCCAATGTTTTTAAAAATTTGAGACAACTTTTGTTTTAAAGAACTTTCTAAAATAATTTTGGTTCCAAAGATTTTTGTTCTTTTAGATAACAATTTATTTTTTAAATGCCAATAAATTGGTACATTAAATGAAAATAAAGTCGCTTAATCTGAGTTTTTTAGGTGACCATTTTGGTATAACTTCACTTAATTTATCGGAATTTAGAAATTTTAATTTCACCAAAATGATGCACAAGAATTAAGAAAAGAATGCAATTGATCCATTATTTAGGAAAACAAATAGTATTTAAAAAAATGTAAGATTTTCTTTTGTATAATCAATGTTCTAAATTAAGTAGCTAATAAATTGTATTCTTAAGGCCACTTACTTTTCACATCAGCATATAGAAAATGTTGCATATTTAATATTTGATGATGAGATGTTTCATTGAATATTAATTTCAGATTGTAAGCAATAACAAATACATTAGCACTAGAATAAATAAATAAATAAATATATATTTTCAATTTTTACTTACTTATACAAAACTAAAATATTGCAACATTCAAAATATTCGAATTCGAGATTTTGAAAAATCTTTATAGTAATAACTTTACATCAGTCCAAAAATCGCATTTTTGGAAATGTAGCTGTCGGTCTGTACGTTGGTAAACGTAATAACTCAAAAACACTTTGAGCTCCATAAATTTACTCCGAATTTCCTGAACTTATTCTAGCGCTAAGATTATAATTGATCTTAATGAAATATCACATCATCTCCTTGCGCTAAATTGAATAATGGCTGTTTTCAAAGATTTAACATAATTAGATAGTTTAGTTAGTGAGTAAAGAAATGTTTTTAAGTTTGTTATGCAGTAACTAAAATATCATTAATTTTATACTAAATTTATGAACTGAAACTCAATCGTTATAAATCAAAGGGAATTATCCACTTCTATTACATAGTGAAGCATTAATTATGATACATTATTATTAATATTCTTAATAATGTATTGAATATTGTTATATAATATTTTAAATTTATGAGAATAATTTCATACGATTATTCGATATGTATATAGAAATAACTATTTGAATATTTTTTGAAAAATAAAGGGAACATTTCTAGTCTTAAAGACTGATAAATGGCTTTGTATATACACGAGTATTAGGAAGGATTATACGCTGCTTTGTAAAATAAAAATTTCATTCCTAAGGGCATTGATTTCAGTAAAGTATTGCAATGCGGTTGTTTTAGATGAATCAGTTACATTGCAAGAATTTCCATACATAAGATGGAATTAAAAGGTTAAGTGCTTTGATCAACTTATTTTATGACACTAAATAAATGAATGTAAATATTGATTAATTTTAAATGTAATAAAAAATATATTTTGATGGAAATTCGTTCCTTTACGTTTAAAGCACAAGAAATTCAATAAGCTTAATAACGCAGAACACTGTTACAAATTCCACTACTACGAAGTGCGTAAAGTCACCAGGTTTGTTTATAGTGGGTGTATGGTGTGGAAACAATCAACAGGCCTCAGTAAAAAACAATAACGACGTTTATTTAACACGAAGACATATACACAAGGACGACGAATACCGAGACGAAGACAGAACAGCACACAGTAACACATTACGACAGACAATAATCTATAAGTAGTAATTCAGTAATAACAACGACCACAGCACACAAAGCGGCCACTCAGAGTTCAGCAGGATAGAAAAGATTCGAGTTTCGCTCTACAGTCTCTCTAAATGGCTGAAATTCTCCATGGTCTCCTCTCTTAAGCCGTATACAACTGCTGAGTTACTACCACATGACTCATTACTCTGCACAAATTTGATTCTGCTTCTACAATAGACAACAGCTCTTAGCGCACAGCTCAATTCAGCAATAGCTTGGGTGCCACACAAAGCTGGCAGTCCGTCGTTGTTTTACTGTCGTTTTGACGACTCATTACTTAATTACGATTCCAACAACAATTTTTTACAGCTTGAGATTGCCTTCCTTTTATAGTTCCCGGGAGACAGGTGGTGAACCTTCTGTCGTATATCAGCTCCTATTGGATGAATTGTTAAAATTCTCGAAGTTTTCAACATTGTCTAATTTGTTACTAAAGTAGTCAAGTCCCCAAATAGCCGCCAAGTTTGTCACCAAACACTCGGATTACTGGCTCGGAACCTAAGCAGCATCCAATACAGATGATTGTAAATCGGACTTTTCGAGACAGAACTAACCATGCTAGGAAGCGGTATTACAGATTTGTAACAATACTTTATTCTTCAACGAAACATGATACACGAATTGCAAAATGCTCTCGAATTGTAAACCAAACCAGTATTCTAAGACATTAAGTAAGCACACGCAATAAACAAATTAATAAAGCTGTAATAACACTACTGCGATTGACACATCTGCTATTAATGGTATCGTGTCTTAAAAATAAAAATAGCTTAACAACCATTTTAGCTTCGAATTTTTATTTTGATTTTCTGATAGGAATGGAATTTTCTAATATGACCTGCACATTTTCCTAAACGAATCTATAGAAATCATTCTGTTGATTGAGCAAAATACGTTTCTATTCTTCTGTTAAATCTCTTAAAATTTGAATTTCAACAAGAAAGTGTAATGATTAAACTCAATTAATAAAAAACTTACTTTATGCTGAAAGAGAAGATGTTTTCTGAGAATATGGGAAAAGAAAACAGAACTACTCAGCAATGAAGTCTTATGTAAACTACAAAAATTTTTATAAATTGATAAGTTGAACAATATCAAAAGAATTATTTAATAAAAGTTTCTCTGATTCATCCAAAAGTAAAATATTTAGTTTTACTTTTAAAAGGATTTAAATGACCCAAACAATAATATGTTGTTTTGTTTCAGTTAAAAAAGGTACTTTGAAAATATTATGTAATAATTAATTCTTCAGGAATCATGCTCATTAGTTTTAAATAATACTACTGTATTTTCAAACAATCAATAATTTCAATAATCTTTATTTACTTTACTTTGAAGATGATGCTAAAATCATTTTTAGTGTATTATTTTAGGAAATTATAAACAAAATTTCGTTCGAATGAAATTAAAATTAAAAATCTAAACTGAAATTTCAATTAAATATCGCAAGTTTGGTCGTTCCAGGTCAAATCAAAGGCCTTCTTTATAGAACATCACTACTACATACACTTTTAAAATGCCAAAGGTTTCGAACTTTTTTTGGAACTGAAATCAGTATTTCGCACACAATTTGTATTTCTTAACATAGCAACTGATATATAAATTTACAAGATCAAAAGAAATGTGCTTTGATTTCTAACTACGATTCAAATCACTATCATAAATTTATTCGAGATTTGAAGCTATTCATAATCACTATTTCTTGATACCATACAATATATACTTCTTGTCTCTATATATCTCTATCTCAGGTATTTAATACAGCTCAATGCATTTATACTTTAATAATTATTTTTATAATAAATTTGTACTTCCTTATTAGCATTATACTTTGGTGTCATTATAATGAGGATAGAAATACATGGTATCTGATGTTTTGTAACTTTTATGGCTTACTCTTTTCCTTCAGATGTTGTAATTAACCTGTAACAACGAGAATAAATTGCATGTCCTTAAGGAGGAAAACCGTATAGTATTCAGAAATCCAATTTACTGCAATTTCTTCATTGTCTGACGCAAGGGGTAACATCATCATTATCGTTACTTGAGGATTCACACAGATGTAAATCATTACGATCTAGAGTGATATCTTAACTACTTAACTATAGCGCTTTAAGGTCTTTTCACCGAATAAATTACCGGAGATAATATCACCACTGTTTTTGAATGGGCAGCTGAATGGAAAGAATGTATATGTATACATATATTATTTAATGAGCACTTATAATAATTCCAATAAAACGCTTACCTTAAGAATTTGCACATATGTAAAGAAAAAATGTTTTCATTCATCGTTGCATAAATGGAAAGTAAACAAGTATTTGTGACTACATCTTCCTTTAATGACAAGCCTTTTGATACCTACAGATATTTTTTACTCCAATAATGCAACATTTTCGATGGTTTGATAATGTGAAGAAATAAGACATTTTGAGAAATAAGTAGGGCTAAGAACAATTTTTTTGACAGAGGGAACAAAGGAAATAGGAGAGAAAAATTTATGAAAAAAAAAATCTTTACATTTAGTGCTAATAATATGAAGAATCGTAGCATGATGGTATTTCTGGTTTGATCGTCTGTTTTGTCTTTGTTTGTTTGGATACCAACAGTGTTTGCTTCTGACAGAACTTGGTGAAAGTAAGATTTGATGAGAGCATAAAATTGGTTTGAATTTCATTGCAACTGTAAAAATCTTTTTAAGAAATAGCATTTATAATGAACTTAGAAAAATGTTTACAAAACAGAGAAAAAAATTGTAAAAAAATAATATTCATTATACTGAAATCTAATTGCTTGTATTTCAAAATAGTGTTACGTTAATAGTTTTTGAGTGAAAATATGCCCCATAGTTGTTACGGACGAATTTTACATTTGAAGGATTTTAATAAGAATCTAAATAAAATTTTGAGAATCCCTCTTTTAATGATCATGTTCTACCTAAACAATGTTCTATTTATTGACAAATAAATAAATAAGAAAATCACCAATATTTAACGTTTATTGTGACTTGTGATTTACTTTCAAATATGTCATTTTAATCTATGTTGGCTTTAAATAGCGTGTTTAAACCTGAAGATCGCCAATGGTTTAATACATAAGGGCCTAAATTTTGTACCCCCAATGAATGATCTTGACGAAGTAATCCCTTTTGTGCATTACATACACATCTTTAATATCATAAGTATGTCAATATATAAATTTAATATTTTTTAAAATGGTAATTTTACAATTTATAGATGTATAAAATTGATGTTTGTATTTTGAATCCCTTTTCTAACTTGTGTTCTACATAGTTTCACTTGTCTCAAAGCATTTAGCTTTTCAATATATCAGCTTTTCTTGTTTGAGTAGTGGAAGAATTAATTCGTAAGCCCTTCATAAAAATTTTGACAAATTACAGTTCATAATTTTCATATAAAAGAAGAGAAATGAGAGAGAGTTGAAAAGTTCTGCTTACACTTGTTTTTTGTTGAATTTTTCTACGTCTTAAGTAAGAGTCGAAGAGAACAAAGTGTCTGTATTTAGGACAAGACCTTCTGAAACCTTCTTTATGATATTAGACTTTTATTATCTGCTTGTGAGTGGCTGCTGTATCTCATTTGAGAAATTTCTGTTCTGGAGGTTTTTCTCTTCTTATATAATACTATGCATTAGGTACTAAAATGCTTCAATTTTTTGATTTTACAATGAGCGACGGGTGGAGACAAACACAAAGGAGTCATTTTTATTTGCCAGCATTTTTTAAAATTTATGGCATAATTTTACATTGTAAAAAGCTTTTGAAATTTTTTAATCTATTTTGCATTTACATAATTATTTCTGCATTATAGTGTTTGAAATTTCTCATTCCTTTCTCAAATTTTCAATTCGCTAGTTCATAAAATCCATTGTAGCTCTTTTCTCTTTAGCTAAATAGTTTTTTTTCTTTTAAAATAAAATTATGACATATAATAATCTAAGGAAGTCCAATTTTCATGAAAAGTACCAAAATGAAAAATACCAAAAAACAATAACAATAATTAATGGCAATTTTATAGGCTTACATTTTAATTTGGTCCCGATTTACATACTTCAGAAATTAAGATGAGTAGGTGGTCCATCTTTTGATAGATTTAATTCAAAATTTAAAGGGCTTTATGTTGTAAACTTAAATCTGCCAATCAAATTTCAAACACAGATGATGTTAACATTTTTTTTTACATTATCAAGCTTACATGCATGAGAAAATTATGGCAGATTTCCATTTAATTCTTTAATGGATTTTTTTTCTAAATTTGATGCAAATCTATATCATAGTTGAAACTTGTGTACTAAATTCTGCATTTAGATTTCTTTACGTTTTGTATTTATAGGATTTTCTTTCACTCTGACAAATAGACACATTTCCTATGCATGACTTCCGTTCAAAATTTAGCAGAAATGTTACACGTGTTGTGCAAAGAGCATATGTCCAGATTTCATGCATTGTTTTTAGAAATTATATCTATCTTTTGCAGAGAAACAGATATAATTCCAAAATTATGTTTTTTTTTGGATTCAGAGTAGTCTGAAATGAGGAAATTAGCCATTGTAATTACAAAATGGCAACTTTTAAAATTAATGCAACAGTAAGGGAAAGATGGCAACATTTTGATTTCTCATTAGGAGCTCCAATAGACTGTTTTCTAGAAAAAAATTCAGCAAATTGTTAAGAAAAGTTTTAATCTTTGCAACTTATCTTTTATTTTTTAAAAATCAATATTTTTATGTAAAAAGTTTTCCATTCTTTTCATTAAACATTAATGAGGCAATGTAAAGTCTAAGTCCACACAACTTTGTTTTTCTGCTGCTTCTGTTAATTCTCAGATGTTGCGAAAAGAAAGATCGTTAATTTTCTACCAATCGGTAGAAAGCTTGAGATAGATGCAAATTCTCCCACTCTGAGGGAAAGAAAAGCCTTTTCCATATTCGGATGAGAGAAATGATTAGTTTTTTTGAACTTCTGGCGCATTTATTTGGCGACTTTTAAGCATAAAATCTTGCTGGGGAAATGTCGTTTCTTTCAATTATGAAAGAAACGGCTTTTTATGGAAAGAATATATATATATTAACGTAAAGAGGGAAAGTTTGTAAAAAAATGAATGCATGTTTTTTTGGTTTAATAAAAAATAATCAAATCCTCCAGTTTTTTTTTAAGTTGTGGTTATGATAATGTTGAGTTTGAAGAAATCGTCTAAATTATGAAGGACTGATTATTGAACTGACAAAATGTTGCTCTTGAGATTGCTTTGCTTTGCGTAATAAAAACTTTGAAACAATATAGTATCACAAAGTATGTTTTATAACTTCATTATTAGTTTTAAAAATAAATTAATTGTTCAAAGCAAGTTGTCTATAAGATAGCTGTGCATTTTGAATAAATTAATTCTATATTGATAATAGTTCTTTCAAAGAATTAGAAAAATACTAAATATATTGGAAGAAAACACTTCATTGACATCTTTATTACCTCTGAATGTTTATGTGCCCTGAGTCAAGAATTTTTCAAATCAGTACAGATGATCGGATATGAGATAATAACATGATTCATACCCATTTAAAAGAGTAATAGAAGAACGACAGGAAATAAATGAAATTACATGATCTTACTATAATTCTACAAATATGTATATAATGTGTAAGGTACAAAACTAACTCCGATATGAGCTTTATATGAATTATCAAAATAGTAATTATAATAATCTCTGTTAATAATAAATATGAATGCTTATATGTGTATGTTCTTTATAGAGCAGTTTGCTTAATCTGCAGTTACCAAATTTAGCACATAATATCTTGGAGAAAGGAAATGTGCACCTCAGTGTGGTTTTTTAAAGCTGGAGTTTGCAGATTCTTCGATATAATCTCAATGAATATTATTGCACAAAAATAAAAATAAGTTCAAACCATTTCAAAATTTAAAAAATTATCTTTTTAATGTTATGAAATTAATAGTCGCGGGGATTTTAATCGCATGATTTTCTTCCATTGTTCAAAGCCTCCGGTTAGAATTTTGCTTAAAATATATACACAATATATTAGAAAAATAAAAAAAGTGGCTACAATATCACGAAATTAGACGATAAATATATCTAATATTTATGTTTTCAACAGCTCTAAGATATTATGGAGATGAATCTATCTAGTCATCCTCCACAGTCTTTTGGGGATCAATCTCTGGCATACAGTTAATAGCAACCCAAAGCCGAATTTGTGTTATATACGCATTTTCTCCAATAGATTGAAACATATTTGAGAAAAAACTATACTTGTAATCAAAAAATGCCTCACTAAATTAGGTATATTTAAATTATTACATATTTGAGTTATTACGTTTACATGTTTCTGAAAGTATAGACTAACAAACGACTAAACCCTTGTCGGATTTGATTCAATCTTTGATACGTGTCTATTCTGAAGAGTCTGAATCTGTTCACTAAATTTTATTTCTCTGGCTCTTTTTTTGTAGTGTTAAGCTGTATTCAGTCAATAGGATAGAAAGACATCCTAACGACATACTGTGGAATAAACGAATAATTAAAAAATGTTATTTAAAAGCTTTGCAAGTATAGTTGCGACATACTGTGGAATAAACGAATAATTTAAAAAAATGTTATTTAAAAGCTTTGCAAATATAGTTGAGCTTTTTTTATTAATTTTGGTGAACAACATATGTGTCGAGGTTACTGGTCAATATAAAATTTTTAATTAAATACTTTCTTCCACAAAAAAACCTTAAAATTTCATATTTTGAGAGTCATATAATTGATACTGTTTCAAACTCATTGTATAATTCTGGATTACAAATTTTTTGAATTTTCTCTCAGCTCCTTAATTTAAAACAAGATTGAATAAATTTCAATTAATGCAAAACATTTTTTGTTGAAACCAATCAGGCATATTAAATCTTTAAATAAAAGAATAGAATCATTCACCAATAACGTTTTACGTATACCACCTAATAATTCTTTTTAATTTTTGAAGTATATCAAATGATTTCTCACATCTCTTATTCAATAAAAATTTCTCGGATTCAACTACAATTCACCTTATTATAATAAGAAAGCAATTTTGAGGTGATAAGAACAATCACTTATATTTTTAATAATCTATAATTTTAAATTATATTAAAGGATAGAGCAGCAATTTTTAAAAAGGAGTGCAGTATTGAAAAATTTCCTTCATAATTTAATTAACTGTAGTTCAATTGCAGTTAATTAAGCTATGAAGGAAATCTGCGGTAATTGAACTACAGTAAAATTAAACTGTAATTCAATTACAGTTAACTTCTAAAAGATATTAAAAGCCAACTTTAACAGAAATTTACTAATTATGGAAATATCAGCCATGTCTTTGTACCTACATCTTGAACAATGAAAATAAATCTATGATGTAATATATGTAGCAATAATGTAAACGAATTATTTTATAACTGTGAAATATGTTGCTGTTAAAACGGCTTAATTTATGCTCTCGAATTTATTACAAATAGAAAAAAAAATTTGAAGTACAAAACAGATAAATCATTGAAAAGAAACGTTTTGAATTTTAAAATGATACAAAAAATCTTTTTTATTATCTAATAATTTGATAGCTATGATGATAAACACTTCAAAATCTCATTTAATTTTTTCATTAATAATTTAAAATCTTCAGAAGTAAACAAAAAAGCTACTCTCTATCTTGCACATTTTTATTTTCTAAGATATATATTCCATCATTGTATATAAAGAATCCATAAGTAGTTTTCGAAGAAGGTTGAAACTTAGATGCTTCAATTGTTAATCAAAAATAAAATTATATGTTTTGATTTATTTCTGAACTATTAATAGGCAAAATTAACCAATAAATCAGGTTAAATTGCTCGGCTTGCGTGTCTGACATCTTTGTTCAAACTTCTGTTTTTAAGAAATGAAAATGTGAGGCTAAATGTTATTAAGAATATGGAAGTTCAAATTACTTGAAATATGGGTGTTTCCGAGTTTTTCTTATTCCAGTGATTGAAAATGTCTTTGTTTCAGTGTTACACTTTTTTAGCATATTGGAGTAATTTTTAGCGTGATTTTTGTGCATTTTAATTGTTCCTTAATTATTTATACTTTTAATATCGCCAAGAGGGATACTGCACAAATATCGGCTTGTTTTTAAACTTTTTGTCAACTTTTAATAGTGAAAGGATGTTTAGTATTTTCTTACTGAGTGAGAGGCTTTAAAATTTTTTATTAGTAATTATTAAATTAAAGCATTTTTTTTTGTTATGATTCATCCGTGGGTTTACTATCCAGTATATTGAGGAAGCGGCGTCAAGGTCAAATATGGCATGATGGCTAGAGTGACAAGAATAATCTATGATTTATGCTGGTCTTGACTTAGAGTGTCGAAAGAGGAAAACGGATATTTTTGTTACCTTGTACATTAGGTCATCAATTTAGTTTAGTTATATCCCATTTTAAAGCAACACTAGGGCTATTTAGAGTGTGACCTCGTAATGGCACCCTCGTCTCCACACCAGCGGGAGGGCGCTTAGTGCGGATGTATTTAACATATACCTGAACCACTTTTACGATTATTCTTCGGTGGAATCGGATCACGAACTTGGAACCATCTCGTTCCAAAACCTCCATATTACCACATGGCCACCGCAACTGCATTGTATCTTAAGATGTATTTTTATATAAACCCTTCATTTATTGTTGGTTTGCTTTTTTTGGAAATTTAATAATCTCTGAGCAAAATATCATTTCTCAGATTATTGTCTTTTAAAACTTGACTTTTGGACCAATCTTTGACAATTACACATTATTTTTGACAAGCGAATAAATTTTCTCTCAATTTCTAAAAAGTGAGCATTTAAGATGGTTTCGAAGTCAAGAGAGGAACTTATTTTTTTGTAAAAAGAATTAAATTCGTTTAAAAGAACTTCTCTCATTTAAATAACAATTAGAAATTATTTTGAAAAAAAAAAGCACACGCACACACACAAAAAAAAAAGCTTGAGTATTTCCAAAAATAAAAAAAAAGATGAATTCTTAAAAGTTTTGTTTTTAAGAATTTCTGAATAGCAAATTAACATTATACACATAAAAAAATCCCAGTTCTAAATTAATATATTTATATCACGCCTCTTACCATACTGTTAAAAAAACTGAAAATCTTCGTTTAGGCAAATAAAATGCTACTCTTTGAGATATGAATGAGCAAGAACATAAATGTGTATCTAAAAATATTATCCTTTTAAGAACTGAAAAAAAGTCACATATGAGAAGGGAAGAGCTGTTTAAATATTCATAATATTCATAATTACCAGAAAGAGAATTTCCTAGTGAATTTTTTTGTTCCTTAGACCATCTTTATTTGTAATAAAAGGCAATTTAAGCAAAATTTATGAATAAAATCAATTTATTAAAATATTTCTTTACTGACATAATATATGATTTCTTACTTTTCTATCCGTTGAAAAAAATGTCTAAAAAAATTCAATTTGTTTATTTATATAAATGTATAACGGCATCTAGGGATAAATAGATTTTTTTAATAAAAAAGAAACAATAATATCCGAATTGACAAAAAATTAATTTATTAAATCGACATATAATTAAAGCATATCAAAGTTTATAAAAATTGAGTAAGGTTTAATTAGGAATAGGGTTCCCCTGATATGGGGAGGCCATGCAGGGCCCTGGTACATAAAAGGAACACGTTAACAGCATCTGGCCTCACTCGTCCATTGCCTAAGTAAGAATCGAAAGTAACTCCCTAGGAGCTTTCAGGTACCTCGACTTTATAGGTGGGCAAACCTCTCCTAATGGATGCAAAAACTCAGTCAAATATGACATGACACGTTTGTCTTCGCTATCTCAGATAAACGAAATCAATTAAATAATTCAATTAATCACCATCTCTAAAACAAATTTACAACCAATATTACTTCCTATATAAATGAAATATTTTTATCTCTTGAAATAACTAAAAATTAATATAATGCATTAAAAAATCAAATTTTTAGGATTTTCAAATTATTTATTATAGTTATACTTATTATATCACTGAAAAAAGATTAAAACAAATCTAGCTGTTTGGAAAATTCTTTGGAATTTTCTTAAACGATTTTAAACATCGTTTATAAATACCATGATTTATTAAAATTTTTCTATTTGCATGTAACTTTGCCAATGCACTAAATAAAATATATCCTTTTTCTAGTCATTGCAACAGTTTGAACTAATAGATCTATATGAGCTTTGAAGAAATGTGTTCCTTTGATAAAACTTTGCTTGATCGCTAATTTGAAATATCAATGTTGTGAACACGAGATGGCCATTCTAATTATGATCCAGCCGCTAATTCCTTAACTGTTAACAATAAGATTGAACATATTGTTATGAATCTGTAATTTTGCTTTCCAGAGCTAATAATGTCATCATAAGGAAGACTGATTTATCTGTCATCTGTATTTAATGTTATCCGAGTGTCACATCAGAAATCCCAGAGCTTGGCAACAAACTTGGAGATGAATTTGTGACTTTGATGATAAAATGGATAACATTCAAAACCTCTAGAATTTTCCCTATCTGTCCATTAGGAACCAAGATACATCCAGAATGTTCTGGATTTGTCCAGAAGCTTTTAGTCAAGCCTTCCAGCAACTATAAAAAGCTGGCAATTTGAAGGTGTGGTCAATCGCGTAGAAATAAATTGAGGAGTCTTGAATAGGGGTCTTGAACTGAGGAGTCGCCTAGAGAATATCGAAATAATGGTGGAGTGCTGAATTGTTGTGCGCCGTCCTGTCTTCTGTCGAAGTTTGTTGTGTGTGTCGATCCTGAACTGATGGTTGATCGGTAGACCTGAACTGAGAGCTTTTGAAATGGTCGTGGATAGGAGTCCTGAACGGAGGAGTCACTGGGAGAATACAAAGAAGGAGTGCTGAATTGCTGTGTGCCGTATTTTGTCGAAGCCTCTGTCGTAGCCCGTTGTGTCGTTGTCGTGAACGAAGCAGTTCTGAACTGAGAAGTAGTCGTGAATTGAAGTAATGAGTCAGCTGATAAAGCGAGAAGAGACAGCGGAAGTTTCAGCCGTTTGGACAGACCTTCATGAGGGAAGACAAAATCCCTCAAAGATTTCCTCTCCTGCTGAATCCTGTCTGGCCGGTTTTTGTGCTGTGGATGTTGTCACTATGGAATTTCTGTGTGTGGGATACTGTTTGCTGTTCTGTGTGTTCATCTCGGCTGTGCATAATTGTTTTCTGTAAATATTTGTCGTCTTTGTGCCGTCCTGTTTTCGTCCAGTAAATAAACGTCGTCTGTGTTGTATGTACTACTACTTTAAAGCGTACTTACATTATACACCCACTGCATAAACGAACTTGTAGGATAGGAAAATCCGTAACAATATAATAAATAAAACATCCTATATGGAGTTGCTAAATTTAGAAAATACTTCCCTAACTAAGTATTTCTGCACTGCCGGTGTGCTAACGTTCGTAAAAAATTACAAGATTCTAAGGAAGAAAAATCAGGAAACTATTTTTTGATTAGTCATCCATTTATTGACATTGAACCACTCCTTATCTTTATATAATTTCAGATAAGAATTCCATATCAAAGTTAAGAAAATTTCTTCAACACAATAACAGTTATTTTCTTCATAAACTAATTTCAAAAGAAACTTGCTGGCTTTCCGTGTTATCATTAAAATAAATTTCTATGCTTTTCCTCGAGAGCTCTACTAATCCCTGATCTTTCACATGAACGATTATTTTTCTTGAGCTCTAAGCACACAAGAAATCTTTCCCGCCTCACTTTCAATACAAAAGGGAATGCTCTGCAATCTCTGATTGGATTGGATTTGTGGATTTTTTTTTGGCGGAAGAGCCAATTCTGGCCCTACTGCGCCAACCTCATGGTATATATTCAAAAATACTTTTGTTAATAAAACTATAATTGAATATGAAATTATATTAACATATGTTTAATATAATAGTGTGTATGTTACAATAAAAAAAGCAAGAAGTAAATGTTGCAACTTATTTTAGTTCAAATATTTTAGATAAAATGATAAAATCCAACAGCTTTTAAGAATTTAAAAACATTTTGAAGAAGATGCTCGCCTAACATTCGCCTAACTCGCCATTTGTATATCTAAAGAGCAATTAAAATAGCGCTTACGATGAAAGGTATAGTCGGGGAATTCGATTAAAATATAGGCAGCAGTTTGCTGAAGTTATTGAGCAACTTCAGCAAATAGGAGTTCTTTCGCTTAGTAAAGGATACCTATGAGTTAGGCGGGTGTGCCCAATGGGGAGTCTAGTCAATTTGACATCAAACTCCTGTCAAGCTCTATTAATCTCTGGTCTTCCAAGCGAACGACTATTTTTCTTGAGCGCTAAGCAAATAAGAAATCTTTCCTGTGCAACTTTCAAGACAACGGGAATACTCTGAAATCTGGGATTAGGAAGGAGAACTAATCCCAACCGAAATAAAAAAAAGTATTTTTATGTCTTTTGACTCAATAAATGTTTTCACAACTTACAAACTTTAAAATTTTATGATGTCTTTCGGTACGATGAACTATAATTAATAAAATCTTTTTTAACGTAATTACTTGAGTTTTATGTAAAATTAAAAAAAATCTATTTTAATAATTTTCAGAGATATTGCAGGAATAATAAATATAAATTTTGAAGTATGCATGAGACTTTTGTATTAGATTATTCTATTTCTATACTCATTTTTTTTAAAAACATGGTTGGTTTCAGCAGACAGAATTTGTATTTAGTTGAAGTTTCATCATCTATTTTATGTTAAAATTTAAAGAGAAGTGATTATAAATTATGGAAACTCGCAATAACATTCTGTGATGTTACTAAAATAGTACAAAATTTATACTATTACAAACATTTAAGCTGGAAATTCTTGATCAATTGGACGAACTTACGTAAAATACGTAATTGAAATTATGGTGACCAATAATCTTAGCGATCAAACAAATCGTACCCTATTGTTATATTGGATTAAATTGAGAATTTTTTCATTTGCTGCACTTTTGACTTAAAAAAAGAGGACTATGGTGGACTGGGGGTAAGGTTATGACTTCAGAACTGGTTCATTACAAGTTCGAGACCTGATTTCACCGAGAACGATTGTATTAGCGGGTCGAGTGCAAGCTAAATCATTCGGGGCCAAAACCCCTCCTGTTGGTGTGGTGTGAACGTTTGCAGAGATAGATGCCAGCTGAAGTGTCTTACTGTCACTCAAAATTGAGGTCCGTCTTAAAAGAAACCTACTGTTGCTTTAAAATAGGACGTTAATATAATTAAACTTAATGGTACTTGACTTAAAAAAAGTCTCTTAGCACATAAATTTTTATTTCAAAATGGCTTCATTAATTTTTATTTTATTTTCCGCATTGTTACAAAAATATTTTCTGTCCCATTTATATATTGCTCTGCAGGGAATAAAAAATTGCTTTTAAAAATATAAAATCTAGACATATTTGTTAAACTTGGGTCTGATTAGATAAAAAATAATCAACTTGTTTTTGTTCTCGTGTGTGTTTGATGTCAATACTCGCTACGGGATATCAATGAGTAAATATAAAATCTATGTTTTGTGTAATAAATTAACCGAATTTGGGAAAAGTAAAACACTTAATATTTATAAAAAAACATCTAACATCGTTGGAAATTCTTTGTAAATTAATTATTCTGTTTAACACTGGAGTGATTAATTATAATTCAGATGCAAGAACAAAACAATAGAGATGTGGTTGTAGCAAGTCACGTTAATGATAAAATACAACATTTATCTTCTTTGTTTTCATCATAAAGAAGCCGTTTTGTCACATCTTTTATCATATACTAGAGGTGATTTTTTTATTAAGTAATAATGCATTCCACCAGAAATTTTATGTAGCAGTTAAATGATTGGTGATAGAAATATGTTATTCAAAGAGTCCATAACACGTTCAACTCATCTACATCATAAATTTCGGGAAATTTTAAGCAAAATAAGCAGCAAGTAAAATTTTATTTGTGAATGTAAATGCTATAATTTAAAATCAAAACGATATAAAAGCTCGATTTTTTTGTATTTTTTGAAATTTCTGAATAAAACAGACAATCACTCTTTTGAAACGTTCGTTTTGCATCTCTGATATAATTACTGAATTTTAAAATTATTTAACAAAATATTTATTTTTTTCTGAAATAATTTAAGAAACTAAAATTGCTTCATCTGAAATTCTAAGTCAGGAATAGTTTTCTAATTTTTCGAAATGACAGACATCCTTCACTCAAACATACAAAAATTTAAAATTTGATAATAATTGGAATCAAATTTTATGTCTTTTGTTACTTTTAGTTATCAAAAGAAGGCGATTAATAGAATGCGTTTTAAACACAGGGGGATCTGAAACTCAGAATTTAGATCATTGGAAGTCCCCCCCCCCGACATAATTTAGATAATATCTTTCATTGATTAGGATACTTTTTATGTTCATATTTTCTGTAATAAAAGTGAAACTATAATGCATTTCATTGGGTAAACGAAATGCAATACATCAGAAATTAATCTTAATAATTAAAGTTAACGGCACCGTTAAGAATAGTATTTGAATAATGATATAGTTTTTACTTTGTTTAATTTTACTGCATTGATGAATGGATTTTTCTTAAATTATAAAATTAAAAGCATTTTCTAATGACGGTAATTAAAAGATTTTATATTAATTTCTCGTAATATGCTTAGATATATTCTGAGTTCTAAGACATTGTCTCTTTGCATTGTTGAAATTAGAATTGTTAATTCCAGTATTAGGCTTAAAATTCAATTGTTTACTTTAAAAACAATGTAGTATTACACTGTTGTAAAAGATGAATGTAATATTTTTAATTATTGTTTAATAGTAATTATTGTTTATCACATTTTGTTCTTTGCGATTGTAAAGTGAGTTTGGTTATTTTGACTGCGATTTATTACTGTCATTCTATTTATTGAATTGCGATTATTTAGTGATTTTATCGACGATATTTATCTGTCTTTGAATTTGAGATGGATTTGGATCAAGCCATTTTTTTGGTGAGACGTTGGAGCGTCTTTTACCTTATGATTAATGTCTTTATTGATTTAGGATTGGATGTTTATGAAATAGAATGAAAAATTTGGTATCAATAGACTGGCTTTAATACTAAGAGGATAAAGAGAAAACAACTGTATTCGATTGTATTACAATAACTATCTACTCAATAGACCAGTTCTGCACGATAACTGGACATAATGGATAACAGCTCAATAGAAAAGACTGTTGTTCATTCCAAATAAGAAGAGTATTTTGTTATTTGCCGAATTTATTTATACAACAGCTGGATTTATGGAAAGAAGAATGCATGTAGAATAGAAGGTATTTCGGAAATGTTCAAAACGGAAAGATCATTTAATGCTAAATAGACCTATTTGATGATATAAAAGGACAACTTGGATATTGGATAAGGAAGAATGTTACTACTCCAAATAGAAATAATTATTTGTCTTCTGTTCAAGTATTTTACGTAATATGTGAGCACATTGGATAACAGATATCAATAGAAAGTACAAAAATTTTAAACATAATTTTTTCTTAGATACAGACATTTTTAATGTAGCAGCTTGTCAGAATGGATTTCAGCTCTTTTGAAGATATTGCATTGTCAAGAGAAAGAAAATTTTGCGTTCAATGTACCAGCTTTATGCAGTAACGGGATAGCCGACATGGAGCTTACAAAATAAGTATAGAAAACCATTTTCTGCCTAATAGACAAGTTTTAAGAAATTTCCAGAATGCATGCCAGCAGTATTTAAAATGTTGCTATTGGAAATACAAAAAAAGTTTTGTGATTCGAAGACTTAAATTTGCATCGATTTTACAAAATGGATATCACCTAATTTGAGTGTATATTACAATATTAATTAAAAAGAACTTTTTGAGCTGAAAATACCTATTTTATGCAATATTTAGACTGATTGGATATCCATTCAATTTTAATATATTTCAAGTAAAAAGTTTTATGATCAAAATTTATCTGTTGCAATATTTGGTCCAAATGGACGCCTGCTCACTCGAAAATATTACAATTCCAAACAAATGATTCTGTGATCAACATACCTATTGAATGCAATAATTGATCAGAATAGAAGATAAATGATTCGACAATACTGCAGTCCTAAATTCAAGACGAATTTTTTTGTGATTAATAATTTTAATTTGTGATAAATAAATTTAACTTTATACAATAAATGGAAACAATGAAAAGAAAGTAATTTGGAAATATCGCAATCCCAAATAGAAAGGACATTTTGGTCCATGCAACTTCAACCAGTCAGAAGCTCCTCACAGAAATTCAAAACCCTATTCTGCACTGTTATCTGTTCAAGTATTTGACACAAAGGAAACTTCAAATGCATAACTATCTGCAATAATGTTGATAGAAGATTAAAGCATCTGGAGATACCTCTTCAAAAACAGATACTGTGATTTCTATATCCTGTGTAAAGTAGAAAAATAAGCTACTTAAATTATTAAAACAATAAATCACAGTTCAGCTTCATTCAAACATAATTTTTCTTTAGCTCTCTGCGATTTTATTTAAGATGACCTGTTTCCTATTTGTATTAATAAATATTGTACCACCATTCTGAATTTTCTTCTTGAAGTGTAAGAGTTATTATAATTTTGTGTACTTATATGTGTTCGATAACAATAATTGAATTGAATATTTCCAAAGTTATAATAATTAACCAATAATTAAATTTTTGCTTTCATAAATATCTATACTCTGAATAATTCGGGATAAAATACTTAATTCAGTTCTGTCGATTCTTCTATATTTTCGAGAAAAGTAGAAAGTATGTTTTAAACATTAGGAAAGAGATTATTATTAAATTTATCTATAACGTTATACTGTTTTGATTTGATTTATTTTTAACGGATTACAGATTCACAATTGAAATGTATAATGCACATGCATATAATTTTTTAAAAACTGAATCAATGTCATTTTTCCCCCAAAGTTGTATTTCTGACTTATCTCAATTTAAACTGAAGAGGAAGTGCCACAAGATATTTTTTTGTTGAAATACTTGACTCATTATAAGGCCTGAAGATAATGAGTCATGATTGATTATAAAGTACGTTATTAGATAAAATGGTAATCAATGAAAGAGGAGATTGTTTGGACTTATCAAGGATTTTATATTTTTGAAAAGTGTAATAAATATGTTTTAAAACGTTAGGAAATAGATGAATTTTAAATCAAGTCTTATAATTTCATATAATTTTGGATCGATTTACTTTAAAAAGATTACTGATTCACAATATTAATCTATAATGGACGAATATGTAATTTTTTCCTAAAAAAACTTAAAAGTTATTTTCACAAGAAAGTTGCATCTCTTACTTATTTCAATTTAAAACTGAAGAGAAAATATCAAAAAAAAAATTCTGTTGAAATATATGACTCATTATAAAACATGGCAATATTCAAAAACTACAAAAAAAATTCGTTTAGATTGTTATACTTTGGTTATTTTCTATAATATTAGTAAAGAATTAAAATACTTTTTCCTTTAATGTTTTTATGGATATTAAAAATTCTTTATCACGGATCAGTATTTTGGGATTATGCTGTCGACTATTTTCACCAAACCCGTAATTATCGCCAAAAGGTAGAGAACAAATAGCGAAAGGATTGGCATATTTTTGTAAGCGTTGTCAAATCGACAGGACAGTACCAAAATACCAACGTATTAATAGATATCTTATTTCAATTGATCAATTATGCTACCATCAAGGTTTGTTAATATATTAATGGCATATGTATTTGTATTTCAAAATTTATATTATTTTAGACACTATCATTATAAAAGCCAATCTGTACAGAAACACAATCTTCACCAAGCTGATATATTGGCGTTGCAATGTATTAAGTTCCGATGCATCCGCAGTATAATCGAGAATCAAAAGTTTGAATGCAAATTTTGAAACGATTGTTTGCCGAAGGATTCTAAAAATCGCTGCGATTTTGTGCATGCATTAGAGTGGGTTTATTTATAAAAAATTGGGGTGTGGGAAAAGATGTAAAAAGAAGACGTTTACATTGAACAATTAAATGAACTCGGATTACTCGTAAAAATAAAATAAATGCATTTTAAATTAAATAAAATAATATGGTCAGAAACTACACGGCACTCACACATACTTGAAAAAACATAGAACGAAAAAGTATTTCATGAGGCGGAAATCTAAGTGAGAGAATGATGAAGAATTCCAGATTTCACCTCATAGTGAGATAGAATCATCAAAAAGTAGTCGTCTCAAATTACTGAAACGGAAGTAATTGCATGATTAAGCAGAATTTGCCCTTTTAGCATAAAAGTATCAATATCTACAATACCAGTTTTCAATAGTTATAATTCTTATAGTAAGAGAGGTTTACGACAATACATTTAGTTGTACGAGAAACTCACATTTCACATACTTGCTTCTGATATTTCAAGCTGACTTTTCTTCCTATGTTTTGATCAAGCTATGACACAAGTTTCCGTATTCAGTTTTTTCAAGATGTTGCATACTTTGAATAGGTTTTTGATATTTTGTTGAATTTAAAATTATAGGTTAAATTTAGAATCAAGCAGTAATAAAAAAACTGGAAATTCTGACATTTAAAATACTGCTGTTTTTTCTTTATGTTCTTGAGTATATGCATGTGTTGACAGACAACTATTGAAATACACTGATGGAAAAAAAATCCCAACACTAGGAAGGAGCTGTGCTAGAAAAACGAAATTTGGTAGGCGTGTTTATACATCTGAAAGATGACGTCGATCCAAATTTTGAGCTACGCGCATAAGTGTGGCGCTAGTAGCGACACTATGAACATGCAAATGAGGTTTGCTTTAAATAAGCGCTGTAAGGCTAGGGTCGTTATTTACAATTGAGATTTGACGTAGTGGGTTAATGTTAATCAAAGATGCCTCTGAGAAGACGAAGAAGCCCTTATCAACAGCTCACTGAGTTTGAATGAGGTCGTGCTGTAGGGCTACGAGAAGGTGGGTGTTCTTTCCGCGATATTGCTGAAAGACTTGGCAGGAATGTATCGACTGTGCATGAGTATTGGCGGCAGTGGTCAAGGGAAAGTACTACAAGGGAAAGTACCGGCGGCCACGTGGTACTATTGAGAGGGAAGACCGTCGTATTCGGCGCATGGCTGTGGCTAATCGTACTGCGTCTGCAGCTGAAATTCGAGCTGCAGTTGGCACCACAGTGACACAACAAACTGTTACAAATCGGTTACTTCAAGGACAGCTCCGAGCCAGACGCCCTGTACAGTGAATTCCACTGACTCCAAACCACTGCCGTTTGCGACGTGAGTGGTGTCAAGCTAGAGCTCATTGGAGGACGGAGTGGAGATCTGTTGTGTTTTCTGATGGTCTGCCTGATTTCTGATGGTTTTCTGATTTCTGCCTTGGTCGCAGTGATATCCGTTTGTTGGTTAGAAGGAGGCCAGGGAGGCTAGTGACCCGTCTGCGGCCTAGACACACAGGGCCGACTCCTGGAGTTATGGTTTGGGGAGCAATTTCGTATGACAGCAAGAGCACTCTCGTGGCTCTCCCACGCACCCTGACTGCAAATTTGTACGTCAGTATAGTGATGCAACCTGTTGTGCTGCCATTCATGAACAGCATTCAAGGGGGTGTTTTCCAACAGGATAAAGCTCGCCCTCATACTCCTGTTGTAACTCAACATGCTCTACCGAGTGTCGACTTGTTGCCTTGGCCTGCTAGATCACCAGATCTTTCTCCAACCGAGCACGTATGTGACATCATTGGAAGACAACTCCAGCGTCATCCACAACCAGCATTAACCGTCCCTGCATTGACCGCCCCAGGGCAACAGGCATGGAACTCCATCCCACAAACTGATATCCGACGGCTGTACGACACAATGCATGCACGTTTGCATGCTTGCATTCAAAATTCTGGCGGTTACACCGGTTACTAATGTACCAACATTTCACATTTGAAATGGCTCTTCTCACCAATGGCTTTACCTGTGATCTTGAAACTTTAATCAATTAAATATGTTACCTAGACAAATGTATTCCTAAAATTTCATTACTGTACAATAATTTTTATTGGTGTTGGGATTTTTTTCCATCAGTGTAAAAAGTACAATGAAAAGAATTGTGTAATGCTTTTTAAATAATTAATATGTCTGCAATAATTTAAAATTCAAAAATTTATATTTTATTGAATTTTTTTTTCTGAAGAAACTATTGAAACGTTTAGTAACCCCAAGTCCTGGTCTAGCAAAACCAATGGTTATTAGCGACAACACTGCAACTTTCTACTAGTCTTCTAGGATTAAATGGTAATTAATGTAAAGTGAGTTTGTTTGGACCTAAAAGTTTCCACTGAGTTACATGCTATGTCACTAATTCCTTGATATATTTGAAAAAGAACAATATTGAAATTTCGAAATTAAATATCGAAATTACATATATCGTAATTAAAAATATAAACACCAATAAATTTTTCTTGTATGTTCAGAATTAGAAAAGAGTAATTTTGAATTATGGAAGAATTGAGACTTGTCAGACCGTTTTAAAATCTCCCAAAACTTTGCCAGATAAAATAAATGTATAATATACCTTTCTCTTTGATTTTTATAAATTGATATCCTGATTCAGATTAGAGTCAGAGCGGACAATTAGATCCTAATTCTTAAAACAGAAATTATTTCCAATATTTCTGTCTCAAGAGACTGTGTACTCCGAGTTACAAATCCTTTTCAATTGATGCAAATCCTTTAGATTTCTTGGCAAATCTGATATGTTGACTTTAAAAATGTCAAGAGGCTTGTATGACACAGATTTATGTTCTCGGATTATATGACAAATGATACTGGATTAAATGACCATCACTACAACAGACTTGGTTTGACTTGATGGCTTAAATGGCAATCGGTATTCTGATTGGTAGCAATGTAAAACTAAAATCTGACTTTCGTAAATTGGTAAAAATGCCTTTTTGATGTGGTTGAAATGCCTTTTTGATGTAGGGACCGTTTCCAGTATGATTGGAAACTTTAGTTACGTAAGAGGAAATAAGGAGCCATTTCTGAAACTGAAGGTAATTTATCACTTAATTCAGCAGAAAGTACCACACATCCTGTGAATTACCCTCAAAAGGATCTATTGCGTCTAATTTTCAGTTTAAAAATCTGGAAGATCCATCAATTTGGAAGGAAATTATGCCTATGGGCTCATTCAAATTGACAGAATTGTCAATTATGAGTCAAAAATGACTTCAATTAAGAATTACTTTAGAATTAATCAATTAAAAATTGATTAAATATAAAGTGGAAGAATTACGCAAATCTTTTATATATTATTCAAGCATATATTATATGTATTATATAGTAATCAGGTATCAGTATTGATGCTATGCAAGAACGAGTCTTGTCAATCTATGAAGAAAAATACGCGATTAAAATTTTTCATAAACTGAGCAATTTTCCATTAATATGTTTTAGAATAAAACAAAATAAAAGTATTCCTTGAAGGACACAATTTAAAATCATTTGCATTTGTAAATTTTTTATCGTTGCTTTTTAATAAAAAGAAATAAAACTCTTCATTTAAATTGCCGAATATTTTTTTGAAAAGATTTATGATTAACTGAGAAGCAGTTAACAAATTTATTAGAAATGAAGAGCTCTTTGAGACTTTAGCAGATTGTTTTGATAAAAAACTGAATAAAATTATTTTATTAAAATGCATAATATTTCCTATATTAACAAGAAATAACTAAAATAAGAATAACGTAATATGTTAATAAGTCATTGAAAATCAGAAACAAAGGTTTAGACGTAGCTTTAACTTAATTCTTTTTTATTGTTACTAAAACAAAAAATATTGCGAATTTTCTTTATATAATTGCTTATTGCATTTAAACCCTATAGGATGGGGAAAATTGTTTATCCATAAATATTCTCTATCTCTAAAGTAATGAATAAAAATTTTCGAATAAAAGATTATTTCGCAGGAAAGAATAATGGAGATATTTACGTTAGACTATAGGGACATCCGTAATTTCTTTTTCGAGCCAACCATCCTAAACAAAATATCTTCTTCGTTAAATATAAAGGATTTCTTTTAATTGCCATTTTTCAGTCAGGTGCAGGCACTTTTCTTTAACACTTTATAACTCTTAGAAGTTTCTTTTTTATAATACTTTTTTATATTTTAAGGTAATGTTCATGTATTTGAATGACAGAGAATGGATTCATTTTCTTCAAGAATTTTTTTAAGCAAATAGTTTAAAATAAAGGAAAGGCAGAATATTTTCGTTTAACGAATTAACGAGTTTCTCAATACCGAAAAAATAAAATGAATAGGCTTTCTTTTCCTTTAACTAAGTGTTCCCGGTACTAGTTGCTTTGAATACTGAAAGAAGGATTTTAAATATTTTAGAACAATTTTTTATACGTATTGTTATTTTTTCTAAACAAGCTACTAGAAAAATGAATATAAAAATTTTAAAATGCAACTGTCATGTCAGTATATCAGCGACTAAGTATCGTATTATATTATTATGCAAAAAAAATTACCATCTAAAATGATAACCTTTAAATTATTAAAGATTATCATTTTATGTTAAAGTGTGTGATCACATTACGAAAATATTGGTAATTTTTTATTGAACATTTTCCATTTCTGACGAGTTTATATATACAATTATTTGAATGTTCATTCCTTGTTTATTCTATGGAAAAATTTCATTTTTATATTGACATAATTTGAATTGATTGCTATTTTGTCATTTTAAATATTAGTTTTTCAAATTCTAGTTTGTGGCAAAATCTTCTTATGTAAACTTCACAAATTATAACCTAATACTTACTTTTGCAGAAATTAGGCATAATAATTTGAAAAAACTGCAATTTCTAGAAAACAAAATGAGCATGTAGTGAATGCCATTTATTGTTTGTTAACCATGGGCTGAGTCTGCTCTAGTGCGACGTAACCGGAAACCGCACTCATACATTTAATTTAAATCGTAGCTTGAATAAAACTGATGATCTTCGCCTATTAGAACTGAAGCGAAACGGTAACCTTCCCAGTTCCTAGCCAGCGTCGCACGTGGTTAGTCTCAGCTCGTGGCTTGTGATGTTATGTCCGTAATAAATTCTATTTTTCTAAAAACTGCGTAGTGATTGGAGTGAGAACTTTCTGATTCACATAAACACAACACAGCCACTCTAATTCCTACAAGCAATTTGTTGATTTAATTAGGTTTTGTGCTTCTTATAATATATATTTTGTATAATATGTATGTGTTCTGTATTTCTTCTGTATAATGTTAAAAAGATCACAACAGCATGTTTTTTTCAGTCAAAACCTAATATTTGAGAAGTGTATAGAAACAAAGCCCTTTATTTATAAGTTCAGGAGATAAAAGTACATTTCCTATCTCCAAGATACAGGATAGAAATAAAGCACTTTATTTCTGAGTTCAGGAGATAGAAGTAGTACATTTCTTATCTCCAAGATTTTGAACAACCATTTAACAAAGCTCTAAATTGAAATTTTTTTTCCTTATACCTGTTTTTGCCCATGTAGGAAAAAAATTCTTTCGGTAAAAATGAGCTGACATATCTTATTTATAGGTGTTTATTTCAATCTATTCAAATCAAAAATTTGAAATGATAATTTTATCGTCACCTATTTTAAAAAGTCCCGAAGGCAATCGTATACTTTAAATACAATGAACTTCAATTAACCTACAACTTTGAACATTAAAACCTACTTAGAATCTCGATATCGCTGCAGATATTTGGAACGAGTGAAGGAAATTTTTAACAGTTATTTATATCTTTCTCAGATTGTATTACATACTATAAAATTGTACTAAATATGAAATTTTTCTAGATAAAAAATTAGTGTTTACGCAACATAAGTGAAATGATATTTCATCAACGTTCAAAACTTAACTTGGCTCTCTAAACAATGGTAAAGTTGCTATAAGAAATCAGATTGTTTATATATGTTCCAGACGATTTCAGAGAAGCTATATTTGACTTGATTGTTAAATTCATTTTCCAGGTTCCTTAGAACGAAATAAGTTTATAAAATTTCGAGCAACAACTGAGAAACTTTTTAGGAACTAAAAATTATTGAATTCCTTAAAGTGCAATTTTACGAAAAAGTTGTTGTAGTCTTTGATAGATGAATTATTTTAAAGGATAAATTTTAATTTAGTGGCTACGTTGATTGAAACTGAGAAGATTTATAAAAAAAGCATTGGGTGCAAGAATATTAAAATAGTTAAAAGTGTATATAGAATCAGAATATTTTTGTAAACTCTTACTTACTTGTGACTGGATTCATGAAATATAAGTTAGGATATTCAAACAAGCTGATTTAATTTTTTAGTGTAGATAAATTGTTTACCCAATATTTTTTCAAAATGAGTAAGATATCAATTGAACTATAAATACAAAAAATTGCCTTTGAGTTTTAAAGTTTCTATTAAAAAATGAAATTCTTTTTATATTGTGAAAATAGTTTTAAGAGTTTCAATTCATTTCTTCATGAAAAAAATTTGGTCGGTTCGCTTGACTTGCAGTCTGTTTTTCTTATAAATGTGTTTTACAGATTCTACTAAAAATATTTAAGAGCTGTGATCTACAGAAATTAAATATTACAATTTCAAATCATTCGTTTTGTTTGACCGAAAGATATCACCAATCATTGTCCTCAAGTTCTTATTATTTAAAAAAAATAATTCATAAATTTAAAGATACATGATTACGGGCAGAGTTACATGCGGTATAAAATCATTCTAGTTCACTGTAAAAAAGCTTGAAAGTTGTGATTAATTTGAAAGTATAACTAGTTGGTAGAGCGTCAGTCTCGTAACCGAAATGTCACAGGTTCTGTTCTCGCCTCGTCCAAAGACCGCCTTGTTGGCTAATGAGGGTTGTTAAATATGTCGTACCTGCAAAGTCTTCCAAGTTCCCATAACAAATTATATTTCTAGGGGCACTGAATCAAGGGTGAGTCGGTTTCTAATTTGGATCTAAATTCTGACTTGTGGATGGATGAATAAGTGTATGAATGAATTCGACCATCCTCTAAAACAGGTTGTGTCGTGTGTTCGAGCAAAGTCGTACTTTCACCTAATCTGTGCTCGTTAACAACGAAAGGCACACTTCTGCCTTAATTCGGAAGAGCTCCGGCCATTCGTGCTTGGTATAAGTGGCATTAGACCCACCATCACATGTACTTCAATTATTACGGTTCTTTAGCATTTGAAGATATAAATTCGGTTTGAGTGAGAATTTAGAGATTTAAAATGCCTGACTCAGCAGTGTGATATTCTTAGAGAAAGATTTCAAATATTGTGGAGCATCTGGAATTGGTCCATGACCTAGGAAAATTTTGCAAATAAATATTTACACATGTACACCAGGTCTTTCTTATGGAAAACAAGCTAATTCTCTCGAAACTGTCTTAAATGATTATTCATTTTGCAAAAATTTATTTTCGGAGATTCCATTTCCCACAACCAGTTTACATTACTCTTACAGTACTGTTTTGGTACCGTTTGCGTTACTTTTCAGGGTGTTACTCATGGTACCGTTTTGTTTGAAAAAATATCATCGTTTTAATTTCTAAAAAAGCGAAAAAAATAAAATTACGTTGATTCAAGGGTATATAAATATGAATAGCAGTTGAAAAATCGCCTTTTAATTTATTTTTGCTATTTCCCCCCCCCTCCTTCGGTGGTGCACCCTTATTAAGAATGAAAAGTTTCCAGAATGAGGGTTGATTCTCGTCATCCTTGTGAGCACCCAAAAGGTTGGGAGTCTGTCTCCTCCCATCGATAATGAGACTTACTTCCTTAGGGAAGAGTTGTACTGTGGTCGGTGATGGTCCTTAGGTCTCAACCAAATTTGTCAGTGCCGCTGTTGCGTCTTTGTCGGTCAATCAAATCTTTCAATGTGACTTTCGGCGGGTCGAAGTAGCCAGTTTAAGATTATTCTTGTAATCAATATTTATAATAAATTAGTAGTCGAGTGAACATCTAGTAATTATTGTTCATACCTTAAACAGACTGGTGCTGATATTAATTTTTTTTCTTCTGATGGATTGTTATAAAACACTGATTTTAGTGGGGAGATATTCAGAAAAGTGAATTTAGAGTAATAAGGAAATAAAAATTCATTTTGCGCATTTTAAAAATTTATTTTTCTTACAGATTTACGCTGTAACAACTATCACGAAGTACATAAACATGAATTAGATAAATAAAAAATTCATGCTGCAATGTCTCATACTAGAAATCGAAGATGAGTTTTCTTCACTAACCAACACTTTCACAATGACTTTATATACACATGCATATACAATGTGTGGATATAGTCATATTTTATAATTAGTAGCTTTATGAGGCAATAAAATTTTTTCCTTCTTATGATAACTTATCGTTATAAATAGAATGTGTGGATATAGTCATGTTTTATGATTAGTAACTTCATGAGGCAATAAAATTTTTTCCTGCTTATGATAACCTATCGTTATAAATAGAATGTGTGGATATAGTCATATTTTATAATTAGTAACTTTATGAGCCAATAAAATCGTCTCCTTCTTACAATAACCTATAGTTATGAATAGAATGTTTGGATATAATCATATTTTATAATTAGTAACTTTATGAGCCAATAAAATCTTCTCCTTCTTATGATAACCTATAGTTATAAATAGGGTTAGATTACAAATCTTCATTAGAATAAACAAAAGGAAAAATTAAATTTTTCATATGTGTTTAACATAAAATTCCGCGCTGTGATACTTGAAAAGATATGACATACGACATACAAGTGAATTTTTTAATCGAAAGTCTACAAAGTGAAGAACACAGTTTGCATTTTTATTAAATTAAAATTAACATTACATTAAAATTTTTTTGTCTCTGTTTGCAAAGAAATATTTATTTTCCTTAGAGGGTATATATATATATATATATATATATATATATATATATATATATATATACATATATATATATACATACATATATATGGGAACTTACAAATGTATTCAGATATTAATAATTAAATCTCATTACAGAGCATTGTTAAATTCCAAAAGAGTTGTATTCAATTCCAATTTGTGCGATGAGTTAGACTGATATTTAAGTCTTTTTTTTTCTCAAGCAAAAAAATATCCACTATCCATCGTTTAAATCTTTTATTCCCTGCAGCGTCTAACGGAGTATTTTCTTCGTCTGTCTGGATGGTCTTGAAGGGTGTGTGAAAAAGTAGTCGATCCGTTTCGGAAGGAAACTATACTTGAAAAGTCCCAGTCAGCAGAAAACTCGCTGGAACCCAGCTTCAGTGGAAAATTGATGGGCCTTATGGAAGATATTTGGCCTGGAATGCTGAAGAATATTATTCGATTTTTCCATTCTCTTGTCCCCCATAAGAGCTGGTGGAGTTTTTGATGAATATCAGAGAGAAAAATAGTTAAAAAAATATCAGTTTCCATTTTATTCTGCCGATAGATTTTTCTAAGAAAATACATAATGGTAAACAGTTATTAATCATTCATGAATTTGTTGCGAATCTGTAAAATTGTTTCTTCTAGCAGTTAATCATATGGGAAAGAATAACTGAATGAGTATCAGGTTAATGACATCATGTTTGACTTTTTGAATTCGTTTGTCATGAATTGTTTTAATTTTTCAATTCCTACTATTAGTTTACACACTCTCTCTACATTTATTTATATATCTTGTTTAAATTTTTAATCTTTGATAAAATATTTTTTATTCCTTCACCCAAGTTGAAATACATATTTTAAAACTTGATGTTAATGCAGTTTTTTTAAATATTCATTCATTCATTAAATTTAATTTATTTTCAATACTTTAAATAGAATTTTAGTAGTTTGTAATGAAAACCGAAGTCAACAGGCAGTAGCTCAATCGGTAAAATGCAAGGATTTCAGTATTTTTCACGT
>JAPMOQ010050131.1:155220-186751 GCA_026543055.1 Argiope trifasciata
AGGGTGTATATATATATATATATATATATATATATATATATATATATATATATACACATATATATATATACACACATATATATGGGAACTTACAAATGTATTCAGATATTAATAATTAAATCTCATTACAGAGCATTGTTAAATTCCAAAAGAGTTGTATTCAATTCCAATTTGTGCGATGAGTTAGACTGATATTTAAGTCTTTTTTTTTCTCAAGCAAAAAAATATCCACTATCCATCGTTTAAATCTTTTATTCCCTGCAGCGTCTAACGGAGTATTTTCTTTGTCTGTCTGGATGGTCTTGAAGGGTGTGTGAAAAAGTAGACGATCCGTTTCGGAAGGAAACTATACTTGAAAAGTCCCAGTCAGCAGAAAACTCGCTGGAACCCAGCTTCAGTGGAAAATTGATGGGCCTTATGGAAGATATTTGGCCTGGAATGCTGAAGAATGTTATTCGATTTTTCCATTCTCTTGTCCCCCATAAGAGCTGGTGGAGTTTTTGATGAATATCAGAGAGAAAAATAGTTAAAAAAATATCAGTTTCCATTTTATTCTGTCGATAGATTTGTCTAAGAAAATACATAATGGTAAACAGTTATTAATCATTCATGAATTTGTTGCGAATCTGTAAAATTGTTTCTTCTAGCAGTTAATCATATGGGAAAGAATAACTGAATGAGTATCAGGTTAATGACATCATGTTTGACTTTTTGAATTCGTTTGTCATGAATTGTTTTAATTTTTCAATTCCTACTATTAGTTTACACACTCTCTCTACATTTATTTATATATCTTGTTTAAATTTTTAATCTTTGATAAAATATTTTTTATTCCTTCACCCAAGTTGAAATACATATTTTAAAACTTGATGTTAATGCAGTTTTTTTAAATATTCATTCATTCATTAAATTTAATTTATTTTCAATACTTTAAATAGAATTTTAGTAGTTTGTAATGAAAACCGAAGTCAACAGGCAGTAGCTCAATCGGTAAAATGCAAGGATTTCAGTATTTTTCACGTGAAGGTGAAAACTGTTAGTTCAGTTCTTGCGAATATATTTTTTGGTACTTAATATTATTCAGAAAATTATTTAGTCAAAAGTAACTAAAATGAAATTTTCCATTGTTGATCTAAGTAGGAAATAAATTTAAATTTTTTGGTATTTGTTTAACTTAATATAAATTTCTGCTTTATTGAATTTTTATAAACATTTATTTTTTATTATCATCAAAAAATAAATTAATTTTTGTGCATATAACACTATATCATATCTAAGATGGAGATTTATTATATCGACAGTTTTATTAAAATATAGCAATTATCAAGTTCCTCGATTACCGATATCCATTTTTGCATAAAGGCCGGAAACTCATTGAGACCATTTTCTATTATTAAATATGTCATTTTTCTAGTCAAATTAGTTGTTTTATTTTTCTTTTAGATAAATAAGAATAAGTAAATGGAAGTTCTTAGCTACTTAACCTAATTGCATTATTTTAACTTCCATTCAAGTTCCTACGAAGAAAACCCCAGTAAAACAGGACAAACTACTTTCATTGTACCTCCAAAATCCTTTTCCTTGATTTTTTTAAACCAAAAATGGTTATAGTTAAGACAGCAATTCAACGATGCAAAGTGAAATTCGTCAAGTCTAAAACATTAAAGGATTTTCTACAGCATGCCGTAAAACCTAAGTCCTAATAGATTACTTTCTTAGAAAATTAAAATAGTTTTGGGTTGATCAATAAATATAAATAGGATGCCCCTTTAAATCCCTTACAATGCATCTTTTAACTTCAGAATGACGGGGGCTTTGTTTTATTTTCATGAAAATAGTGTCGAAGCACAGTACAAACTAATATAGGTTTTACTCTATAGACTACTTACAGTGCCACTTAGTGGCAGCCTTCACCCATTTCTATTTCAAAAGTGACAGAAGATAAGTTAAAAATGTCCATTATGAACTTGTAGAAAATTCTCTATTGAGTACTAAATTGTAATTTATGTAGATTAATGTTAACAACAAAATGGCCAAATTCCAAATTAGTTTACTCGTAATTTTCAAAATTTCAATGCAAATTTGGGTCGTTGTTTGAATTTTATCTCAAAACCATTTAAATAATTAGATACTCTAGCACAAGCAATTATAATAGAAAATCTTGCAAGGTTATGGAAGCAGGCTATTTGAATTATACTTATAAAAACATTTTTTTTTGTCCGAAAAAATAACTTTTTCATTATTTGTCATATCAAATGTAAATTTGCATTTTAAGCATCCTGTTCAGGTATAAATGTGCAGAAGCTGTCTCATTATACTAAATCGATAATGCTCTAGAATTGTGCTAGAACAAGACAAATATTTCAAGGCACCATTTTTATCCATGGTCAAATGGAGAAAATATTACTGTGCTGAAAGAAATTGCTCCCAATTTCTTGGGTCGAGTTTGGTTAGCCATGTAAGATTTATCATGAAACAGGCCCATAAACCGTCTATTCTGGGGTGTGAAAATCCTAAACATTTTGAGGTATATACAAGGAGGTGTTTACTTAACAATATAGCAAACACCAATAATCAGAAAAAGTAGGTGGCCTTGCAACTTTAATCCTTAAAATTATGAGAAATAAATACTGAAGTTTCAAATTAAGTAGTACAAATCAAGGTGGTAAATAAATGAAAAGATTTTGACGGGATACGCTTTTTAATTCATTATGTAACATCACATTATTGTATAAAATCATGTATAAAGTGATAATTTCCTGTAATGAAGAGTACATGACATATCCTTGATGCAATAGAGTTCCGAATTCGAAGCATTGTGACTTTAAATTTGGTGAGAAGTAAAAAACAATTAATATAAATGAAGATATTCGAATTAAACTATGTATAAACTAGTATTTGCGTGTTTGATTCACTAAAATACACGATTAATTTCTGATATAAAATAAAGGTTTCTAGACAATCTATTAATTGTTCGGCCGACTAAGAAAACGTGTGTCAATATTTTTTCTTCAGTCTTGCCAGACATCATTAGGTCTCAGTAAAATTTGTAATGAGAATGTCGCAATCTGAGATGTTAGGAGAATTGTAGGAATTGTAAGAATTCTGAAAGAAATGAGATATTTTCTTTTAGCTGTCGTTGCCCAATTCTATTTCAGAACAAGTGTTAAATTAGTAAATAGAAAAAGAGAGAAACCTTAGAGAAGTTAACTGTAGCTTAGAAAGATATTTCTCTTCTGTTGTATAAAAAAAGGAACTGAATTTTCATCAAAAGCCTGATACATTACGAAATGTCTGTCTGGTTACCAAGAGTTGCGAAACAAGACTTCTGCAACTAAAACTTTTCTGCTCAAGATGTGATGCAAACTATTTAATTAGTAAGAAAATAATTGTTTTTGTATACTAAAACTCATAACATGAAAGCAGGTTTGAATGGGGAAATGCAATATTCTAAAGAACTTCAATAGTGAATAAATAATTCATACATTACAATATAATTATTGTTGGAGTTAGAACCAACTTCTATCACTCAAGATTTTCGAATTCAAGTTTTAAGATTTTTACATTTACAAACTTTATTTCGATGTATACAATTTCCTTTAAAGAAAGATATCGATTAGATTACATTTGGTAACTCGCTATTGTCAAGATTGCGATACTCGTGCTGTGGAATACACAGTCCTTTGAAGATAAAGGATATATTTTTGTACACAATAAAGTTTCAGATATTTATTAGCTTGTTATACATTTGTTTCAGAATTCTTCAATCTACAATTTTTAACCAAATATGCATGTTTTGCTATTGTTTACTTTTTTTGGAAGTGATGAGATTATTATGCATTCTAGGGTTGACTTATGAGGCTCATATACATGGCAGTGGTAGAAAATAAATTCAGATGATTTTTAGGTACTCGATATAATAAAAGTCGAATAATTCAATTTATTAGAATCAGAACTGTTATTTTTTTTCAATCGTTTTTAAAGTAGTTGCTGGTTTTCCAGTTGAAATTGCTTATAATGAACTATGAAACAAATTGATATTTGGAAATATTTGGAAAATTAATTATTATAAGTTGTACATGATAAGCAAGGAACTATTCATAGATGAAATTTTTTATATTCTTAAAAAGGTGTGGAGGTATGGTGTAAAGGGCTATTTGCAGAGAAAAAAAAGGTAGCTAGCTTTTTTTAAATATATTAATTATAATTAAATAATAGTAATCTTCAAAGTTTTAGTAATCATATTGTAATTTATAAAAAAATATCGAAATTTATTGCAATTATCCCCCCAAAAATGCGCCAGTAAAACTTTCAATAAATATTCATTACAATATCATAAAAATATTTAACAGAAATTAAAACGATTATTAAGAAATATTTACAATATCGAGCTCCTAAGACATACATAATGAATTTTAATTAAAAACTAGTAGAAGTGGCCTTCCCTGAGCTATCTTGCATATCATCCTATTACTGTGTTATCCCAGAGAACATCTTCCTTTGAAATGGCGTACAATAGTTATGAAATATTAACTTTGGAGCAAATCAAACAACTTTATGGAATTCCTTCGCCTAGCTTTCGCACCTCATAGCATTCTATATATCTTTCAAGACAATGGGAATGCTCTGCCATTTGGGGTTAGGAAGGGGATCCAATCCCGAAAGAAGTAAAAAAGTATTTTTTGGCGTAATATATGTTTCGACGAATTATTAATTTTAAAATATTTACAGATCTTTGGTAGTTTGAACAATAATTAATCAATTCTTTGTTAGTTATTTGAATTTATTTAACCTTCCAGTGGGCTCGGTCGTCATGCCAACATTAAAGGTCGCTCGTATCTCCCAAATACGCTATAGTAAAATGCAAGTTTTTAAAAGTGCAACTAATAAAATTATATTGTGAATAGCTTAGGATTAATAACTACAATTACTTTAAACATTTTTTACTTAAAAAGAAGCAGAAAAAATATAAACATAGGTTGCAATAACAATATAAATTGACTACGGGTCACCTGAATTGACTTAAAAATAATATAAATGAAATTGCCGATATTTTGACAGAAAAATTTGCATATAAAATATTGAAGGGGAAAAAATAATACCGAATTTATTTATGTATAAAAAGGAAAAAGTAATTGACATTTAGGTATGAAAAGGAAGAAAATAGTTTCATTGTTATTTCATTGGAGCGTTGCAATTTGAGCAAATGTGTTTAGTGTGCTCTAAACATATAAATTTCTGTCCAACCTTGTGATTCTTGTGATTTTAGTCCAATTTTCTTTTTTCCGCTTTTTTCCCCTGACGTTGCATCTTCTACTTCTTAAATACCTAGTTCGGCTTTTCTTTTTAGCAGCTTTAATTTAAGCTCACTTTGTAGGGACTTGGGTGCTTTTATTCAACATTTTCTTTCGTAAGTGCATTTGCCAGCTGTCACCAGTCTAAAACAACAGAGATTTATTTGTAAAATCATACAAAATCAGATGTATCAAAAACTTACATGAACGGTCATTTGTATCTCTAAAATACAAATATCCGATCAGCAGAGACCTATTAACGCCCCAAACTTTCAACGACAACTGAAAGTAGGTCAAATGGAGGGGGACAAATAGCCAAGGACAGGCGTTCCCAGTGCCAATATATCTAAAGGTATAAAACAAAATTTATCTCTTATATATCTCTCACATACGCGCACCCGCTGGAAGGTTAACATAAAAAATCTTTTTCAATAATCTCCAGAGATATTGCATATGAAAATATATTCTACAATATACATAGAACTTTAATGTTAAATTATTCTATCTATTATATACATGACTTTATTGTTAATTTATTCTATCTATAGTATATATAAGACTTTAATAAATTATTCTATCTCCGTATTCATATTTAAAAAAAATCTATTTAGTTTCAGCGGAAACATTTCTGCATTAGTTGAAGTTTCATCATTTACATTATATGGAAATTCAAGGGTGTAGTGATTGAAAATTATAGAAATGGGCAGTACCACTGGGAAATGCTTCAAAAAAGCACAAAAATATTATTATAATTATTTAAATTGAAATGTTTGATTAACTTACATAGAATGCGAAATTCAAAATTTTTTCGACCATTAGTGGTAACTCCTTAATAGATCTCTCATGACAGCTCTTAATTAAACTAAAACATATTTTTTTATTTTCTACACTTTTGACTTAAAAAAGTAAGCACATACAATTTTATTGAAAAATGGTTATATTTATCATTTATTTTAGTTATTTTTTTCCATATTAAGCTTATAAAATATTTTTTTGCCATTTATACATAGTTTGATGTGGAATAAAAAAAATGATTTAAAAACAGAACAAAAAAAAATATCTCCAAAACACATGTTACACTTTTGTCTGATTAGATAAAATATAATCAACATGTTTCTGTTCTCGCATATGTCAATACTCGTTACGGGATATCAATGAGGGAATGTAAATGTTATGCTTTATATCATAAATTAATAGAATTTAATAGAGAAAGGGAAAGAACTTAACAGCTATAAGAAAACATGTATTATCTTTACAAAATCTTTGTAGATTAATATCGCGTTTGACGTTGGAGTGGTAATTAGGGTTCAGATGCAAGAACAAAACAAAAGAGACGAGGTTGTTAGAAGTCACGTTAATGACAAAATAGAACATTTATCTTTGTCTTGATTTACATCATTAAGAAGCCATTTTGTTGCATTTTAAGTTCTGTCACATACTGCGGATGACATTGTTATTAAGTAACAATGCATCCCGACGGATTTCTGACGTAATAGCTAATTTATTGATGATCGAAATATACTATTCAAATAGTCAATTAAGCATTCATGTCAAGTTTCTTACATCACAATTTCGGAGCCTTGTGAGATTTCGGCAGCAAGTCTTTTTTATTTATAAAAAAAAGACTTCCGCTCTAAATTAATGTAACGAAAATATAAAAGTCTGAAAAAATTAATTTTTTAGTATTCTTTAAGATTTAGATGATTTCTGTGCCGTAATCGCCAAAATATTGTTTTTAAGGCTTTTTATATAAAAAAATACATTCTGTACACTTTTTGAATTTAATATGTCATCATTATTCTAAAAATTTAATTTAGCAACTGAAATGTAATGTCTGAATTTTTAAAATAGATAAAAAATAGTTCATTATATTTGAACAAAATTTAGGAAACTAAAATTATTTCATATGATATTCAGTGCCAGGAATAATTTTCTAATATCTTTAAGTGACATATATCTTAAGTGATCTGCATATATGCCCCCAAAAATTTAACAAGAATCTGGAAATTTGATGGCTACACCTGAAATAAAATTTTATGTATGTTGGTACTGATGATGATGATGTCGTGTCCGTGTTTCCACGGAAAGATGTATGTTGGTATTTTCAGTTATTCATTTAATGAATATGATTAACAAAATGTGTTTTAGACTCAGGGGTATATAAAAACAAAATGGAAGGTTTTGACAATATTTAGAATGCATCGTTCGATGATTATATTTGTACACTTCTTGTAATAGTAAGCGAAACTATAATACATTTCATAGGATGCACGAAACGCAATAAATCAGTATTTAATATTAATCATTAAATTAAATGGATTTAGAAAACTTTCTAATTTAGCTAATTAAACGAATTTACAATATTCTATTAAAATATATATTCCATAAAAATATTCTGAATACTTCTTACATTGACTCTTTACATTATTGAAATTAAAATTGTTAGAAACAAGTTCATGTGTTACCTATAAAGGTAAATTGTTTTCTACAACAATGCAGTTTTATATCGCTTGTCAAAGGTGATTGTTATATTTGTTAACTATTGTTTATCACATTTTGTTCTTTGCGATTGCAAAGTGAGTTTGGTTATTTTAACTGCGATTTATTACTGTTATTCTTTTCATTGAATTGCGGTTATTTCGTGATTTTATCGACGGTACTTATTTGTCTTTGAGTTTGAGATGGATTTGGATCAGGCTATTTTTTTGGTGAGACGTTGGAGCGTCTTTTTCCTTATGATTAATGTCTTTATTGATTTAGGACTGGATGTTTATGAAATCATAGCTGTGATCTTTTTTCTTGGATGGATTGGAGCAATCCTGAAGGCCGTCTACATTGATGGGCAAAACGGATACCAGTTGATATGGAATTATCTTAACCCTAAATAGAATGCAATATTTGATGTCAATAGACTGACTTTAATACAAATAGGCTTAAGAGAATACAAATTCATTCGAAAGTATTACAATCTTTAATAAAAAAAAGTAATACTCAATAGACCAATTCTGCACAATAAATGGACGTCAGGGATGCCAGCCCAATAGAAAAGATTGTAGATCATTCAGATAAGCAGGTTATTTTGCCGTTTGCCGAACTATTTTATGCAACAGTTGGATTTATGGAAAGAAGAATGCGTTTAGAATAGAAGATGTTTCGTTCCATATCAAAATAGAAAAACCATTCTCTGCCCAATAGAACACTTTGATGTTATTTCAGGGAAGACTGGATACTAGACGATAAAAAAAGTTACAAGTTTAAATAGAAAAAAATATTTTTCACCTGTGGAAGTATTTTTTGCAACTTGTCAACACATTGTATAACAGACGTCACTAGAAAATTTGACAATTCCAAATCGAAGAACATTCTCTCAGTGACAGGCTCGTTTCATCTAACAGCTTGTCAGAAAGGATTTCAGCTCTTTTAAAAATATTTCATTGTCAAGGGAAAGAAACGCTGCATTCAATAGATCAGTGTTACTCAATAACTATCATAGAATTAATGGATAACTGACTTGTAACTTATAAATTTCAAATAGAAAGAAAATATTTTGTTCGATAGACATGTTTTAAGCAATTGCTCGCCAGAATGCATGCCAGCATTATTTAACATGTTACTAATCGAAAGAAAGTTTGGTGATTCGTAGACTTAAATTTGCAAGGTTGTGCATAAGGGATAGTATCTAAATTGTGAATATAACAATCCTAATTAGAAAGATCTTTTGTGCTCAGATGTAGTATTTAGACCGAATGAATCTCTGTTCCCTTGAATACATTTCAATTCCAAATTGAATAAATATTTGTGGTTCAAAACATATCTGATGCCATATTTGGACTTTATGGATACCAGTTGAACTAATCAAAATGAATTCCAGTGAATTTGAAAATATTGCCATTGCAAACAGAATGAAGACTTTTGTGATCAGTAATCGCATCTGATGCAATAACTATTTCATAACGGAAGACAAACCTCTTGACAATAGTATAACAATTCTAAATTTAAAGCGAACTTTTTGCGATCAACAGACCTACTTTATACAATAACTGGATAAAATGTATAGAAAAGATTCTTCAAATATCACAATCCCAAATCGAAAGAACATTTTGGTCCATGCAACTTCGAACAGTCAGAAGTTTCTCTCAGAAGTTCAAAATCCTATTTTGCACTGTTTTCTGTTCCAGTATTTGAAAGAAAGAAAACTTCAAGTGTAAAACAATATGAAAAATTACTGACGGTGGATAAAAGCTCCTGGCGATACCTCTTCAAAAACAGAAACTGTCATTTCTACATCCTGTGTAATGTTGGAAAAAACTACTAAAACTGTCAACATAATAAATTATAGTTCAGTGTGTAAGAGTTTCATAATTTTGTGAACTTACATTTTATAGATGACAGTAAAGGAATTGAATATTTCCTAAATTATATAAATTAATTAATGGTTAAAGTTTAACTTTTATAAATACCTACAGTTTGAATAATTATGGATATAATGCCTAATTCAATTCTATTGAGGCTTCTATATTTTTGAGAAAAGTAGCAAATATGTTTTAAAGCATCAAGAAACAGATTATTATTAAATTAATTCTACAATTTTATACAATTTTGAATCGATTTACTTTTAATAGATTACAGATTCACAACCAAAATTTGTAATGTATTTGCATATAATTTTTTAAAAACTGAATCAAAGTCACTTTTATAAAAAAATAAATTGCATTTCTGACATCTCAATTTAAACTGAAAGGGAGGTATCAAAATAGATTTTTTGTTGTTGAAATACTTGATTCATTATAGGTCCTGAAGATAATGAGTCATGATTGATTATAAGGCACGCTATTAAATAAAACGTTAATTAATGTTTTGGACAACTTTTTTCATCGATTTACATATCATGTCTCTAATTCCTTGATACATTAAAAAAGGGCAATATTGAAATTCATAAAATAAAAATATACACACCAAAAATTTATTCCTCAATTTTCAGAATTAGGAAAGAGTAATTTCGAATTGTGAAAGAATTCAGTCTTTTCAGAACCACTTAAAATCTTCCGTAACATTGTCAGATAAAAAAAAAGTGCAAAATACACCCATCTGTTTATCTTTTATGAACTGGCATTATGATTGAGATCTACGTCAGAGCGTTCAATTAAATCTTAATTCACGAAACAAAATCTAATCTTTCCCTTTTCTATCTCAGGAGATTGTATACTTCCATTTACAAATCCTTTCCAGTTTATGCAAATTCTTTAGATTTGATTCTTGGCAAATCTGATATACTGACTTTGAGAAAATCAAGAGGCTTGCAGGACAAAGACTTATCTTCTAGGCTTGTATGACAAACGATACTGGATTAAATGTCGTTCACAGCATGCTTTGTTTTACATGATGCAGTAAGTAGCAATCACTATTCTGATTGGTAGCAATTTAAAAGTGAATTTGGACTTTTCGTGACTCGATAAAACACTTTGTGCTTGAGATTGCTTTTTATTCAGGAGGCATTTGTAATATGGTTTAAAGCGCGAATTTTCCTGTTAGCAATATTGTCTGAAGATGAAGGTGTTTTATCACTTTAATTAGAATAGAAAGTACTACATATAATGTCAGCTGCACTTAAAAGAATCTATTACAAGTCTAATTTTGACTTTTAAAATCTGGATGATCCATTGATTTTGAAAGAAAATTAAGCATATGGGTTTATATTTCTTGTCTTCCCACTAAAGCATACGCCTAAAATATCTTCTATGTCAATTAATAACTTATAAATTAAATACTGATTAAATACGAACCGAAAGAATCAAACCCATCTTTTATATATTTATAAAAAAACACGTCAATGTTGATGTCATGCAAGAACCAGATTTTTTTTCAATTTAAGTACAAAAACAACTAATTAAAATAATTCATAAGTTGCCCAGTTTTCAATGAATATGTTTTTCCAATAACGCGAAATAAAAGCATTTCTCGAAAGAAAAATAAATGCAAAATTGTTAGCCTTTATAATTTTTATTTTTATCGTTGAATTCAAACAAACATCAATTAAACTATCGAATGTTTTAAAAAAGATCTGTAATTAATCAGGAATCACTTTACAAAATAATGTTTATTTAATTAAAAAACAGTAAAATATACGAGATAGTTTATTTGCTGGAAAAGATGAGCTCTTAGAAATTTACATTTGACAGTTTGTTTTGAGAGAAAACTGAACAAAAATTCATAATATTTCCTTTATGAATATGAAATAGTAAAAATAAGATAAATAATATGCTAATAAGTCATTGAAAATCTCAAACAAATGTTTAGATATAGCATCAACTTAATCCTTTTTTATTATCATTAGAACAAAAACATATAGAACTTTCTTTAGACAATTGATCATTGCTTTTTAACCGGATAATATGGAAAAAAAATCTTTATCCATAAATGTTCTTTGTCTTTATAGAAAAAGTTTTAGAATATAAGTGTAATTCTCATGAAAGAATAATGCAGATATTTGCATTAGACTGTAGGGACATCTCGTAAATTTTTTTTCTAGCCAGTTAATCTAAGCAAAATACCTTGTTTCGCTATAAATAAGGGATTTTTTTTAGAATTGCTATTTTTCTGTCAAGTGCAGGCAGTTTTCTTTAACACTTTATCTCTGTCTTAGAGGTTTCTTTTTATATTACGAGACACTTTTTTACATTTTTAAGAGCATGTTCATGTTTGGAATGACAAAGAATGTATTTATTTTCGTCAAGCAATTTCTTTTACAAAAAGTTCAAATTAAAGAAAAGACAGCATATTTTCTTTTCACAGATTAACGAGTTTCTGAGTACCTACAAAATAAAATGAATAGGTTTCCTTTTTTCTTAACAAAATGTTCTCGATACTAGTTGCTTTGTTAGTTACTAAGTACATGAATTTAAATATTTTAGTGCCAGTTTTTATACATATTGTCACTTTTTCTAAATCTGCTTTTGTGATAGTAAAATCAGTATTATGAAAAAAGCAACAATGCTGATTTTTTATGTAAATATATCGGTGACAAGTTATCTTATTATACTAATATGCATAATAAGTTCAAAATTTGAAAAAAAAATTCTTCTTCATATTAAAATATGTTATCACATTGCAAAGTCAGTGATTAGTTTTTAACTTCTAGTGGGTTTGTTTTATATAAAATTATTTAAATTTTCATCCTTTATATTTTTTGGAACTTTCATTTATTTTTATATTTACATAATTTGCATTTAATGCTGCTTTGTAATTTTTAATCCTTTCTTTTCCAAACTCTAATTTCTGCTTAGTTAAAACTTCATAAGTTGAAATCTAGTGCTTATATTTGCTGAAATTGAGAATAATATTTTCTCAATAAGCTGTACTGTAGTTTCTAAACAACAGATTGAAGTACTTTTCCGTTATACGGGTGCAAGATGTCGCCAATATGAGACAAACGCGATTCAAGTCGCCAAGTGAAGCTCAGGGCAAAACAAATTGTTTCCAATGTGAACAAAAAACGAATAACAAAGTAAATAAAGCGAATTCGACGAATTTAAACGTGAAATGTGACATATTATAGCATTTTTTAGCGCTTTTTATCTTTTTCCAACTAACGATTATTTGGCGACTCTTTGCTGATTTTTTCGTTGCGCCCGTATAACTATAAGTGCCCAGAATGAGTAATTTGTATGTTTAAAAATATTTAAAATTTATTTAATTCTATTTATTGCAACAAATGAATATTTTAATAATAAAAGAACATATTATTTGTAAAGAAAGAGTTTGGCCTTATATTCCTTTTTAGTCATAAATAAAACAAATTGGTTTGCTAAAATATAGTGAGCTGATACAATTTAATTTATTTTTTCAATTTATTCAATACAGGATTCCAGAATAATAACTATTCCCTCTCGAATGTAATCGCATACATTGAATTTAATTTTGAATTAAAACAACTTCTCAGGGTCTTTATATAAGTGCAAATGCTTGCAATAAGGGAAGAAATTTTTTGAGCAGTCGTTTTCAAATTTTTTCAGAATGTCTTCTATACTATAAAATACAAATGAAAAATCAATTTTTATCTTTGAAAATTTGGTATTTATGTGACATTAATATCACATAATGCCATTATTAATGTAATGCTATTTTAATTGAAAGTGACCTTCAGTATTCAAAAATCTTCTTAGCTTTCTTCAAAATGGAAAAGCTGCCATAATAGATCTCAAAGTTTAAGATATGTTCCAGACTATTTTTAGAGAACGCTATTTTTGACCAGAATGTGCTGTTATACTATTTTTGAAATACGCCATTTTGACAGTATTCTCTATTAAATTCGTTTTATAAATATTAAATAAGGAATTCCGGCAGGTTCCCTTTATAATTGTCATCCTGATTAGTACTATTTTAATTTGAAATTTCTGTATTTATTGCTCAAAATTTTTGGGATCAATCAAAGTTGCCAAGCCAGTCGTTCTCCTGATTATTGGGATTTGCTATATTCTTAAATTAACACTTCCTGCTATATGTGCAAAAAATGATGAAGATTTTCGTGCCTAAGAATAGACAATATGTGAGTCTGTCATGTTGAATCTGACTTCGAAATCGGGCCTCCATAATAGGACCAAGGCTTGCCAGCATTGGTATTACCTCAGCATCTGACCACGGATAAAAATGATTCTTTCAAAGATCCCTCGTGTTGTTACAAAATTGCAGAGAGTTACGGATTTAGTACAATAAGACACCTTGTGCCCGTTTATGCCTGGAACAGAACGCTTAAACTGCATATATATTTTTGTTTGCTTTTTGTAAATTTATAATGTCACAAAATATGGATGAAAATTAAAAAAAATATATTTTTCGGATATGGAAATGTGAATATTCTTTTCTTGTAGGAATAATTCAAATAGCAGGTTTCTACAAACATTACAACATATCTAATTACAATTGCTTGCGGTAAGTCTATCTAATGATATGGTGAAAAGTGGGTGAGATAAAATTCAAACAACGGGACATATCTTCATGGAGGAAAACGGAAAATAACTATAATTATTTGTGTGTGCGTATCCTTTTGACATGTTTAATGAAATCAAAATTTAGACTGAAATTCTATTTAGAATAAATTTTAGACTGACCAGAATTAACTTTTGCTCAGATTTTTTAAGCCTCCATGACAAGTTATGGAACTTTTTAGAAGAAACTATGAATCTCTAGTATAGAAGAAATTAGAGATATCACTGAAATTCCTGCATTTTCTAAAACTTCCATTTCTGCATCAGTTGCCGAATTTGTCGTCAAAGTTTACTTCTTTAACCCAATATCCGTTAAAAATTATTCTTTACTAAGTGACTGGCAACACAGGGAAGTAACTTTATAGATACGCAAAAACACTCATGAATTATTATTATGTGTACACAATTATTATTAACATGTTTAGACAAGTTTTCTTTGACATTTGTATGCAGAATAGTAAGGAAATCGATTAAATTATCATAATTTGTTTTTGAAAATCATCAAAAATTCCATCAACATTTATAGGACACAAGAGAAATAAAAAAAATCAAATAATATTCTTCAGAATTCTTGGCCAAATATCTTCCATAAGACCCATCAATTTTCCACTGAAGCCAGATTCCCATCGGATTTTCTGCCGACAAAGACTTTTCAAGCATAGTTTCCTTCCCAAACCAATCGACCACTTTTTCACACACCCTTCACAACCATCTACACCGGCGGAGAAAATACTCCGTAAGATGCAGCAAGAAAAAGATTTAGACGATGGTCAGTGGATATTTTTTGTTTGGTGAATAACTGGCTATATTTTTAAAAATATGATTCGCATTTCGTCTCTCAAATTGGAATTGAATATACCTTGCTCCACAATGCTCTGTAATGAAATTTAATAGTCAATATTGAGATTTGAATCCCTTCAGAAATTCCCGTATTTGTAATAAAAGATTTTTTCAGAAAATATGGGAAATCTAAAAAAAATATTAAAAGAAAAGACAACAGAGATAATTGGGGAGGGGAGATGTCATTTTAATTTTGAAAATCAATCTTCAGTTTGTATACTTTTGATTCGAAAATGCGCATATATGTTATAGCTATTTCAAATATGACAGTGCGAAATTTTATATTGAATAAATATGTTAAATTTAATTTTTATGTAGCTTATTCTGATGAAGACAACAAAGATCTGCAATGGTATTTAATTACTCGCACTGAAATTTGAATTCGTTCGGATGTTCCGATATTTGTAGTATACTTCTTCAGAAAATAGACTGGAAAGCATGTTTTTTTTAACAAACGAATGCAAAAAGAACTCCGTGAGGAGGAGAATGCAATCTAAATTTTCGGTTTATAAACTTTAGGTTAAGAAAGGTTAAGAAAGGCGTGTATATATTATACCGTTTTTCAGATATACCAGGGCGAAACTATATCACGATATACTCTATACATGATATACCATCGTATACTAAATACATACGATAAATTTATTTTTTTAATTTGTTTATTCTGACAAAAATTAGTTATCTATTGCAATTTATAGTAGATTATTTTAACTGGGAGGAAATTTTTATTGCTTTATAAAGATATTGGATTATAAAATATGATTATTTGTTCACACTGCACATATATGTCCGTTTGTGATTTCTAGTATGAAAAATCTTCGATAAGAATATTACAGTATGAGACATCAAAGAAAAAAAATGTTTCTTACTTAATTTTCAGTATCAAAAACATTACTTAATTTTACACATTTTAGATGGTTAATTGATAACCATCCCATTATTTTGTAAAATCATATAGACAAATACATGAAGTAATGATCCTGTAATGAAGAATTCATGACACATCTTTGGTGCAATGGATTTTCACATTTGAGGTCCTGTGGTGTTAAATTTGGTGAGAGGTAAAAAACAATTGATTAGAGTGAAGGTACTCAATTTAAACTATGAATTAATTGGTATTTGAACAAATTATTAATTAAAATAACATTGTTAATTTCATATAAAAATATAAATTTCTAAGAGAGTTTATAAATTATTCTGAAGATAAATAAAATTTGTGTCATATATTCTCGTTGAGTCTTACGCAACACCATTTTGTCTCAGTAAAATAAGGAGTGAGAATACCGAAATCTGAGACGTTTTCAGGATTGTAAAACGTTATTTTTTTCTTTTGAAAGGAGTGAAATATTTTATTTTGTCTGTCATTGATCAGAAAAAGTGTTTAAACAGTAAATAGAAAAATGAGAAACGTTGGAGAAGTTAACTATAGAATGATAAATTAGAATGATATTTCTATTCACTTGAATAGAAAAAATGGAGATCTTCCATGAGATATTGGATACATTTCAGAATGTCTGTCTGATTACGTTTCATTGAGAAACTAAACTCTTGCAACTAGAACTTTTTTTGCTCAAGATGTGAGGAAAACTATTCAGTTAGTTAGAAATTAACTTGTTTTGTATGCTGAAACCCAAGATTTAAAAGCAGACTTGAATGGCGAAATATTATAGCCGGAAGAACTTCAATAATTAATAATTCATAAATTATAATTTCAACATTGTTGGAATTCAAATGAACTTCTATAATTCAAGCATTTCGAATTCAAATCTTAACCTTTTTTAAAAAAATATTCTAAGAAATAAAAATGAACATCAATCGCTGTTCGGCATGACTTGAAGATTCGAATTTTAAATTTACACAAGCATCGTTCGGACAACATCGTTCATCGTTTGTGATACCAGACATCAGTCTTGACATTACTCATGAAATTAAATTGAAAAATTGGATTTAACATCATCAAGCAGTGAAAATATAAAACACCATTGTAAAACATTTATAAACTTTGTTCCGAGGCTTACAATTACCTGTAAAAAAAGATCGCAGCTAAGTTTCATTTAGGAACTCGTTATAATGTCATCGTCAAAGATTGCGATACTTGCGTTTTGATATATTGAATATAATTTTTGATACTGTCCTTTGCACATAAAGATCATATTTATATAAAGAATATAGTTTGTTATGTGGATTAGCTTGTTATCCTTTGTTTAAGATTCTTCAGATTTCAAGTTTTAACCAAAGACATGGTATACTATTATTTATTTCCTCGGAAATTAGTATAAATTTTGGTGTTTTTTTATTATGGTTTATTTCAAGGCCGAAAAATGAAATACGCAGTTGATTTTATGATATTCAATAGAAAATTTTTCAAATAATTCTTTTTTTATATATCTGCAATTTTTTACCATTTTTTTTTCAATCGTTCTTAAAATGGCCGTTCGTGTTCCAGTTTAAACTACACAATGCACTATGAAATGGATTGGTAATAGGGAAATCTTTGTTTAGTTATCATAAGTTATAAGTGATAAGTTAGGAATATTTCATATATGATCTTTTATTAAGGAGTAATTTGAAAAGGCGAAATTAAAAACTAGTGCTTTTTGAATGCATTCATTACAATTAAAGTAATTCTTCAAATTTAAATAATATTTTTATAATTTATAAATAAATATAGAAATTTGTTTCAATTACACAGGAAGATGCGAATCAAACCTTCAATAAAGATTAATTACAATATCATAAAAATATTAAATGGGTCATTAAAATGATTACTAAGAAATATTTTCAATGCAGAGTTTCGAAGAGATTCACTGTGAGTCCTAATTAATTAACAGCAGAAATGGTCCCCCAGAGCTATTTCGCTTATCATCTAATAAAAATATTATCCCCAAAAACACATTGTTTGGAATTGCCGTACAATAATTAGGAAATATTAAACTTTGGCATAAACTAAGCAATTTTATAGAATCCTAATGACAAGGTTTTACACCTCATCAGAGCAAGGACATTTAGCTGCGACGGAAACCAGGCTGTACAGGTCCACTTATAAGTTGACTTACGAGACCGTACCAGGCCCACCTACAAATTGATTCTTCGCGGAAGTAGGTCTTGAGTCTAGGATCCTTTGTTACTCTTATAATTACTTGACAACGAGCCTCCGTGCCTTTAAATGGTTATAAATTTGAAAAGTGATAATATGATCCAAAATGAAAGTAATGGCAAATTATTTTATTTGAAATTTTTAAAATTTATTAAATTTTGTTTTTTAATGAAATTTGGTCTCGAAACTCGTGGCCTCTTTTCAAGAAGGAAAAATAACAGAAAACGAGGGAGCTTAGAATGCTCTTCATAAAAATTTATTTGATTGTGCAGTGGATTTAACTGAATATTTTTAAGTTCTTCAATAATAAATTGCAGAACTCCATAAAAAATTGATAATTTGCCAGAAAAATACATTATTTGCATAAATTCTTTAAATACTTTTTTTAAACAAAACTGATCATATACCAGAAGGATTCTATAGTCATGTACATAGATACCAACACTAGAATTCAGGCATAAATATCAAGGCTAATAGAGGTTTTAAAGAATCCCTTTTTGTTTGATAAGAAGGCGATTGTGTTAAACTTTTAACAGCAAGGTTAAATTATTATTTTCATCACGATTCTCCAGTTTTTTTTCTAATTTGAAGGTAGAGAGTTTAGTAAATTTAAAAGGAAAACGATTATTTTATACCAAATAATACCGACTCACTAATGCCGACAGAAAATTCTACACTAAAATTAAATATAAAATAATATAAAATACTTCCAAGTGAAAAACATTTTCAAAATAGACAGCTTCATCAGTATTCTGAGAGAAACTTTTATTTATTAAGTTAGACATAACAGCGATATTGAACTTGTTTTCCTTCACTTCGAATCTTTCCCTTACAACACAAATAAATTTAGAAAAATAGATGAAATTTCTTCAACTAGTACGATAAAATAATAAAATAAAAACTAAACTTTTGATAAAAAGAGGAATTTTACCCGAACTTGAAAACCAGGAAACATAAAGATATTTATAATGTTTAAAACAATTTTATTTCCTTAAACTCACAAAAAAGTTTCTATTTGTACAAAATTTTAGTTTTATGGGAATGAACTAAACTTAAACAGAAAAACAAATGAAAGCACTCTTTCAGTGTTTTTCATAGATTTCATATAATAATCTATAAGTAGTAAATATAGTTGTGTAGAGATGCATTAATAGATACGAGAGAGTTTAAATCCAATAGAGTGGGTGCTTATTAATTTAGATCACGCTATAAATCACCAAAACTCGTTACCAATAACGTTCTTATATGGAATGGAAGTTGGCAATTTTGGCGTAAATTAAAAATCGCCGAAGTTTAAGTTTAGTTATATTAACGCCCCGTTTTAAAGCAACACAAGGGCTATTTTGGGACGGACCGCGTCATTTTGAACCACGGTCAGATGACGATGACGACACCTGAACTGGCACCCCCCTCTCCATACCGGCGAGAGGACGTTTGGCCTGACAGATTTAACGTGCAAGAGACCCCTCACATGACGGTTCTTCGGTGGAATCGTAAAAATCGCCGAACCAGGAAATGCAACTGTCTTTGTGAAGTCTTCGATAAATAACTAGTTTCCTAGTTAGACATCAGCCACTGATGCTAATCTGTTAAATTTATCGTATTTAAAGATTTAGAACATATTGATTGAAAAATTAATATTTCAATATTCTTGAACATGATTATCATTTAACAGATCTTTCGACAAATATTTGTGAGCAGAAGGTATAATGCTGGTAGTTTCGTTTCAAAATACATATAAGCTTTATAAAAAGACGGAACTTATAAAGGGATTTGTCTACTTTTTTCTATGCAAAACAAAATAGCATACATCTAAAAATATTTCGGCTCAATTTATTAAGTTCATATTGCCTTAATATCTTAGCGTCATGTATTAAAAGTACCAAATAAAGATGTAATTTCAGAGTTGCCCCGGTAACGTGGTGCAGTAGATTCTAAGGGTAAAGATGGTCAGAACTCTATCCATGAGGATAGAGTTCTGACATTTAGCTCATATGAAGATGAGACATGCATTTGTTTGCACAACCTCTTTGAACACGGGATTCTTTCACACAGCTCACAAATGGAATAGAGGGGAAAAACAAACATGCTCGAACCCGGGACGCCCAGATCACATATTACTCCTTAGCCAGTACGCCGTCTAAAAGAAATTGTATTAAATAAATAGCTAATATGTAAATTATTCAATTAATAATTCATGAATCAAATCTCGAAATTTGTAACAAAAAATGTTTCGATAGAATACTGCAAATGAATTAATCTGGTTTGAAGTTTATAGCTGTTAGTATAGTTAGTATAGAATGCATAGTGAGTCCTCTCCTTCTTCTTGTTCTTGCTTACAGCCGACCACCCCGCTCCCACTGAACGTTGCAGTAACGACAGGATTTGTTGTGGTCGACTGCTGAATAAGTATTGTCCAGCTTTACATTGACCGAACAGTCAAACTAACATTCCTTTCGGGGTAGTAACATGCCTGTCTTTCTACCCATCTGCACTCTCTCAAACAGTTGGAATGAAACCATCAATCTTTATCATCATATACTTCAGGGTTTTGAGATTACCTGGTACCATCAGTACTGTACTTAAATCATTATTGACAATCTTCAGGTCCTTCCTTAAATCTGAGATCTCATACATTCCATTAAATAGTGGTAAACCGTACCATTTTCTCCACAAATGCATCTATTTTCCTGCGTTCTTCCAAATCTTTGCAAATATGCAGGAAATCTCCCATGTCCAGACATTATTGGGATTATAAGTGGATGGTATCTTCTTATTTTTATTTTCGGATTAGGAATAAAGTCGAAAGTTACACTTCCTTTTTTGCACATATACCATCTTTCAAACCATTGTAGTTTAGTGAGTCCCCTGCTCTTAATAGTTTGACTGCAAAATTCCTGTCTAATATTCATTGATCGCTTTTCTTCATATATAAGTTAATAGTCAATCAAAAGAATGCATGCAGTGCTAAAGCAAATCCAGAAAAAATCTCGCATTTGAAATTTACAAATCACGTATGTTGTAAAAAGAATTTCTCCATTCTAAGTTTTAATTCATATAATATTAAATAGTTTTCAAATTTTATTCTGAGGTAAAAACTTTAAAAAATCTTCTGTTTTTCCTTTTCTTTCACATACAACCTAAATTAATCAGATGGGAACTACATTCTAGAAAAAACAATATGTGACCAGATATATTGATGAGCTGAAGTGTATTCTAATGAAAATTTTGAAGGTATGAACAAAACTTTTATATTGACTATCTAAGTGCTTATAAATTACTACAGATATTGATATAAAAAAGATACATTCTTAGAAAAGTGTACTCATCACTATCTGCTTTTATATACCTGGTTATTTAATTTTCAACCATAATATACAAGATTCCCTCTTATCCCACTGTTAAACCATCTTTAACATTTAAAAGGTAAGAGCTTAGTCCATAAAGTTGGTATCTGGTATTGAAAAAAAGCTATTTGCTAATCGAATAGACATGTATTGTAACAATATATTTTTAACACATCGCACATTAAAACTTAAAAGATATATATATATATATATATATAAAGAATAGTTGCTTGATTGGGATTTTTAACATTATGGCATCGTGAAACGCGGACAAAGCTAGAAAAGATCACTTTACGTGCTAAACGAAGTGGATGAGACACTGTTTTCAGGAAATGGTATATTTAATAGACAGAAAGTACATACACGGTCGCTGGAAAATGTGAAGTATGTTATTAAGGTTCGATATCAATAACACTGGGCGATTAATGTTCGACGCAAAATTTTTAATAACCTGCTCATTGGAGAAGTATTTTAAGAGGGAATGTTAGTATTATAACAGTACTGTTACGGATTTCACTATCCTTTGGGTTCATTTCGAAGCATAGTGGGTGTATGGTGGGGAAATCAGTCAGCAGTCCTTTGGTAGACAAAGAGCGACAACGTATATTTATGCGAAAACTGGAAAGCACAAAGACGTCAACTGTATGCAGCCGAGACTAACACACGACAGTTCACAGCAGAATTATAGCAGACAGTTGGCCAGTCATAGAAATTCGGTAGTGACAAAGTTCATAGCACACACTACGGCCAGACAGAATTCAGCAGGAAAGAGAGTCCGCTGAGCTTTGCTCTACGGTTTCTCCAGACAGCTGTAACTTTCACTGCCGATTCACTCCTTCAATTTTTGACTACTTCACAGCTCAGGACTGCTCTGTTCACAACTACGGCTCAAAGGGTTACGACACAAGTCACGCCGACGACAGAACACTACAAGCAGCAATTCAGCAATCCGCCGTTGCTTAGGTATTCTCTCGTTGGCTATTCACCACCTCTCAATTCAGACGTATCTGAAAGTATCTTGGTTCCTAATGAACGGATAAAAAAATTCTCGATGCTTCGGGTACTGTCCAATTTGTCGCCAAAGTCGCTAAATTCATCGCCACGCCAATCTCTGAGATCACTAATATGCCATGCGACAACACCCAATACGAATTACTGTATATCATTCTTTCATATGATTACACTAATTGCACTGGGAAGTAAAATTACAGGTTCGTAGGAGTGAGTTGAGATTCTGCAGGAGATAATAACTGACTTCGTTGTCGGTGCTTCAAGGTATGGTTTCAACATGATGGCGTCCATCCGCGTTAGATTTCAAATGTTAAGCAGTAAGTAGTTAAGACATTCAAGAATCAAGTGGCATGGGGATTCTGCAGAGTGGTGCCGCTCTCCCCTGAATTGACCTCATAACTTTCATCAAAGTATCTTTATTATTAAAGTTTGTTAAATGTAAGAATGAAAATATTGATTAATTTTCTCAAATGTATGGAATTCTTTTTGAAGTACTGATAGTTTTGTGTTTTTTGATTATTTAACGTTGAAAAATGAAGTATAAAAATGTCGAAAATGAGTATAAGGATAAACATAAAGATGAAGTTAACTGAACATCATAGAAAATTCATTTTAGGTACAGATTTCCGTCAGTTTGCTAAGGCATTAGATTCTTTATTTTTAATACATAAAACTATGAAAAGAAAACTGTCACTTTGCCTTACATGAAGTTATGATTCTTTATTTCGAAATCGTGATTGCAGAATTTGAAGAGTATTATTTTTAAAAAAAATTCTTACACTTTAAATATTAAATATACGGAAAGAAAACACTGTAATTGTAAAAATTTTTAATTTACGATGAGTCTCTGCATTTCAAACCTTACTATGTCCGAAAAATGTATTTTTGAAATTAGTCCTGTCCTTAAGTAGCATAATTCAAAGAAAAAAAGCTTGCAAAATATATAATAAATTATGTGGTACTTTCATCAAATTTATTGGTTCACAATAAACTTTTAATTGAATTGTCGTACCGGATCTTTATCTCTCTATTTGTCCAAATGCAAGTGAGCATGATGACTGCAAAATAAATAACAAAACTTATATGATAGAATTTGGTACACAAAATTAGCATTTAAAGTAAGATAGGTATTAAATTTTGAATCCTTATTATATCAAAAGATTTGATAATATGCTGGTTTGCATTTTATTTTGACTGTAGCCTCGATAATTTAAAAAAACCACAATGATCTAGTGATTATAAAAACTTGACATATAGGTCTTTTGACTGCAATTTTAGTCACAAGAATAATATAATTCAAATTTTAGTTTAAATCAATCGATTTTAAAAAAATATCCACAATGCGTAATTTAATTTTCTTTGCTTTATCATGAAGAAGATATTTCTTATGTGCGACTCTTTGAAAATAAAAATCTGAAAGTTTGTAGCATTTACAGCCTTTCTCACAATTTTATACTGGAGAGATAACACCTTTATTTGAGAATATTCAAGATGATTTAATCAGGAATGATGATCGTATCGACAATCGTATAAGATAACTTGAAAATATAATTGTAATTCACATTAAAACTATTTCACTTATTGTACTTAGAGAAGTACTTGTAGAAGAGTCCAGCATCTCTCGCTATTATTTTGCTTTTATGTTCTTTGTAAATTATTCATGTATACTTTTGAGATACGAAGAAACAGATGACTAACTATTACTGAAATTCTGAACAGCAAGAGACGAGTGCCTTTATTATTCATAGTTTCTTTACAAAGGCTTTTTTTTAGCTATTTAATGCCGCAAAAAGAAAATAGTCTGTTGAATAAAAAGTTGCTACACATAGTCGCCATGGTATCTATTGCATTTGCTACAAAGTATTAAAAAGTATGCACAATTGGGAATAACGTCAAAAGTAAAGTGACGCATTTGTTTTGCTTAATTTATTCATAAATTCTGGTGCAGAATTTCGCAATTTCAAAGAGATTTTTTGTTAAAACTTATGTAATATTTTGTATCCGTATGGAATTCTAAAGAAAAAACAATTAAGCAGTTTTTTGAAAACGTAAGAAAAAAAAGAGTGTGAATTCGTACATTATAAATTTTAAACTGAAAACGTTAAACGCTTTTTATATCTCTTTTTTGCATTATATAATAATGAAATTATTCAAATTATTTTAAATTACAAAAAAGCCCTCCTTTAATATTTATCTTAAATGGACATTAAGAGTGTATCTTATGCATAAACACGTAAGAAAATCCTAAAAAATGTATAATTTTTTCCAAATTGGTTTCATTTTTTAAACATTCTAAACAGTTTTTTTAAAAGTGACTGCAAAAGCTACATTTATATATTCTATGAAATCTTTTTAAATTTTGAACTCATAACAGGAATAATAAAATACCATAGGAATAATAAAATGTTAGTCTAATTTAAATCACTCATACTGCAAAATATTAAATATATATAATTTAAAATGAAATATTTTTATAAAATATCTCTTAGCAAACTTTATTCTTAACTTAAAGCAGTTAAAGTGAATTACTAAGGTTTAATAGAATATACATTTGCAATAGCACATCAACACGTTTGTATGAAAAGCCACATTCAGTGACTTTCTTAGTAGGACATATATTAGTTCAAATCAGGCAATAAATACTTGTAGAAGTTGTAATAAGAAATCGATACACACGCTGTCTGCTGTGATTCGCTATTCTTATTTTCTAATCATGCAATAGGGTTATTGCACTAATTTTTGATTGCAATAATTGAAAATGATTTATGCACTTTATATGATATTTTTTCATACTTTAATATAAAATCATAATAAAAGTTATCAAGTTGTCCTTTTCTTTTTAAATTTTTTATTCACCAATAGATATTAAAATATATATGAACTGTAAGATGACCACAGGTATTTATCAAGCAAAAAAGAAAGATCTCATAAATGGAAGTACAAACTTTAATTATGAAACTTGGAGGCTAATTTGGAAAATTATATAAAATTGAATATTATTAATTAATTATATGAATTATATAAAATAAAAATAATTTCAAGGTAGTAATAGGCAGCTTGGCGTAATTCAAGTAGAGTAAAGATTTGAAGATGGGCATCAAACTAGGCTATTCTTGGTGTTCTTCATGAAAAGAAAAGTAATTGGAAAAATCCATTTAGACTTTCCCACAATAGCACAGTTCTTATGGCAAATGCTTTGACATTTAGAAAACCAAATAATTTGGATAGAGAAAATAATTATTTTAAAAGTTAAAATTATTTCAGATTCATAATTTATCGATTTAGTTTTTAAACGGACGAAATATAATTATCAAATTAAAAGACTACATTAAAAAAACACGTCAATTTTCAATTAATATTCAATAACTTCAATTATTTTTCAATATTCGAAGGATATTATGTAAATGTAAGGCCAGATAAATTGAAAAAATTAGTTCTTCTGTAAAAGGAAATGCATTAAATATATTGTATACAGGTTAGAAATGAAGGCTGACAAAGAAGATTGGCAAAACCATTGGAATAATGCTCAAAAAAGATTTTAAAAAATGTTTTGAAAAAATTGAGTTCGGTCGAATAAAAGGTAATTTTGTTAACCAAATCCTGATAGGGTACATGATTTTTAGAATTCACGACGCGAAATATATAATTTTTTGTAAAGGCTACATATGCAGGTGTGAAAAGATAATGAGAATGCCTTTGAATTTTCGTATAAAATAAACTGAAAAATAAGACACTTAATACATAAATATATCAATTCAAAGTCAAAAGGATTTTGAAAATAGAAAATTATGGTTTATTTAGCCGAAAAGAAATATGAAATAAAAAGTAATATAATTTAGAAATTAATAAAATCATTAAATTTTTTTTTTAATTACTTAAAAAAATCTGTTGCCTAATCCTCGGTAAAAATAGGCTGCATTTTAATACAATTTTATTATACTATTAAGCTAACAATACTTAAATTGCTAATTTTTCACATTTTTAAAACATCTAAACAATGGGAAAATATTTTTGAAATCGATAGAATGTTTATTGTTTTTTCCCAAAACAGCATAATGCATTAAGAAATGGTTGCACAAAAAATGAGTTAAATTTTAATTAATGTTTTTTTTCAGTTAGAAAATTTTGTAATAATTTACAAAGAGAGACAATTTCATGTAAAGATAAAAAACAGGAATAACAATATGGATGAAGCAAAATGAAAATAAATTCCCCCCATACACCCAAAATAATGAACGTAAAAACAAAATTCAAATGATTTAACAAAATAAACCGCTATCAAGTATTAAGAATATTAAATTAAAATACAAAAATATTCAATTTTTGTTTAAAAAAATCAAAACGATGTTTTTTCGATTTAGTTTTCTGTGAATATCGACATATAAGTCAGTAATAGTTTTTCGCAATATTAAACAATCGAATATTTCAATTTTTTGGAACGATAAAAGTATCTAACACTATTAGCAGTAAATCTTGGGTATTATATTTTAAGCATAGCAAAAAAATATTGGTAATCTCAGTAGAACTGATTGTACTTTTTTGCAGAATATTTCTTGAAATATCTATTAATTATACATTATTTCATTAAGATTTAGTAAAGGAAATTCAATACAGATTAGTTTTACTTAGTTTATTACTTTCAAATATTCCGAATAACGGAAAATTAGATATTAATTTATTTATTGAATATAAGAGAATCTCGCTCAAAGGAATATAAACGGAGTGCCATAAAAATGAAGCTAATCTCAGGAGAAAAAAGAAAAAAGCAAGAGTTAACAAATTGGAATAGAGCAAACGTTTTTCTTTTGAACTGTTTTACAAAAATCACATTCTTTTAATGAAATAAAAAAGTTTTAATAAATAATTAAAACACACTAAATCTTTAAAAAATTAGATTAATAGTAGGAAAATGTTGGCAATAGTTGGTTGCTGCAGGAGAAGAAATAAATATAATTTATTTATTCATTTTTAATATGAAGCAAAATTTTTTTATAAAAAAAAATGCTTAGTACTAGATACGAATCAGAAGTCTGCATATTTTTAACATAAGAGAACGATTATATAATCAAGACTTATCTATAAAATTATGTCATTTATGAATTATATAAAATTGTAATACGTCAACAAGCACTTTTGAAAAATTCATTGATTTTTGATATCTTTTCATTGCGAAGCTTATAGTGGAAACATTATTCAAGTGGAAATTTAGATTATTATTATTAATAATAATAATTCCTATAATTTTTTGCAATCAACTGAAATCCGTCTTCTTGCAAAATATCGTAGAAAAAATCTATAAAATAGATTTTATTATTTTTAACTGGATTTTATTTTTAAAATGGATTTTATTTTTTCTAATCCTAAGAATATACTTTTCTGCATTTCGAGTGGAAGTGATTTTTGAAGCAAGAATCAGCATCCTGATTCGTTGACATGAGGAAAGACTCAATCTTTATGGAGATTATATTAAACAGTAATCAAGTTTGCGCATATCTTTTAGTAATCGATTCATTTTGTTACCTAATCTCGACTTTCTTTAAACCTTATTGCAGGGTGAAAAAATATGAATGGCTCTCGTATGTCATATTTCCATTTGGTTAGATCTGCGATGATTACGCTAAAAGTCTTTGGAAATTAATTTGCTAATTGAACTCTAAAAGAATGAAGTTTATATTTTAGAAATGTAACTATTTTCGCTTGAGATTTGGAACAAAATTTCAAGTAACAAATTTCTATCATCTAGCCATATTTGTTTATCAGATATCATGTTGAAAAATATCCTAAATATGATGGGGGGTCCTTAAGAGAGGTCTGAAATGCAGAAACTCAAAAGAAGGCTAATGCCTAAGTAGTGAAAAATTACATTTTCTCGATTTGTTCATCGTGTATAAGTGTAAAAACTGAAACTTATGAATATTGTGAAAGTTACATAGCTCATTATAACCTCAAAACATAATGAGCCCGACAAATGGGTTAAATTTAGTAAATTGTTTTTTCATTTAAGATGTATATCTACATTTTTTGTCAAGTTTCGAACATAAAAAATAATAAGTAGTTCCGGGGTACTGTAGAGTGTTTAGAACAAAAATTTGCCACAATTTACAGCAAAAATATGCCAAAATAGAAAAAAAATTCTTTAAAAAAAATCTGAAATTTATTAGATTTATTTTTTTAGAGGCGAACTAATATACCATTAAAAATATCATTAATTCTGAAAGCGCTCTGAAAACTGCATCTCTTTCAGCTCTGAGGGGAAAATCGTTGTTGTAAAAATGTTTCCAGTAATTCTCTAAAAACCGAATATTTTATTTTCTTCATAAAAAATAATCGAACGATAGAACGTAATAAACGTTATATTAAGTAAAATAATAAAATTTGGAGAAAAAAATTATAAAATATATATATATAATAATTCAGCTGAGTTTATTTGGAGTTGTAAAGTTCATTATAATGTGAGGATTTTCCTACCTCTGCTAAAGTCGACATTTTTTTTCTTTATGAAATCCATATTAATATTCTTTGTACAAAGGAGAAGAAATTGCCCTCCCTCAAATTTTTTCGCATACTCCATTATAAAAATTTCATTCCTTTCTCTTTTTTCATAAAAATTATGAGTTTTAACCAAATAAGGAACAAAATGAATACTCAAACTTTGATTTATAGATTACTGCAGATGAGAGTTTTGTTCTTCATAATATAGTGAAGTAAACAAAGTGTGCATTTTAAGCACAATTTTTTATAGATTTCTGTAATAATTTAACACACAACAGCAACAGTTTTGTATATGATAACACCTAGCAATCATCTACACAATCGTTTTAGTTTATATTTAGGGTGATCAAGACATAACAGTAGAAATTCGGAGTCCTGCAGCGTACTATGAACTGGACGAAATATAACAATATTTGGCCACCATGCACATTAAGGTATGCAGTTTCGATTTATTCAAATATAATTCATACTGAAAACCTCCTATAGAGGATATCCTCACTCTGTAAACGCATAATGTGAGAACAAAATGCATAATTGGCAATGGAAACAGTAAATCACAACACATTAAATATCAATGAAGAAGTTAATATAGCAACTTGCAAATTTCACCAGCAGCCTGATATTCTGTAATTAATTGTATGGAGGAACACGAGGTTTTCGACGGTGGTTCCCAGCATATCGGAATTTATTCGACTAACGTCAGTAGTTCTTTTAAAGTAAGAATATCAGGAACATGCCCTTGATGCATAGCATTTTTGAAGCTTCCAAGTAGCCCGAAAACCAGAAATCGTCCTCGGCTTGGTTGCACACCAAAAATTCCTGTTGTTTCAAATCTTTCTACTATTCTTGTTAAGTTAGTTATGGTCATTGGTCCTTTATATAACTGTTTTAACCACCTGTATTCACGAAGATTAATAATGGCATTTTCTCCTCGCTGATTAAATAGATTGACTAATAAGGCACGATCACGTAATGACAACGTCATCCACGGGTTAATCCATGGCCGCGGTAGCCTGGTTGGTAGAGCGTCAGTCTCGTAACCGAAAGGTCGCGGGTTCTGTCGTCGTCTAGTCCAAAGACCGCCGTGTTGGCTAAGGGCAGTTGGGGCACGTTCAATAGGTCGTGACTGAAAAGTGCTTCAAGTTCCCATAAAAAAAAACGATAACTCTGGGGATACCGAATCAGGGATGAGTCGGTCTCTGATTTGGATCAAAATTCTGACTTGCTGATGGATGAATGAGTGTATGAATGAAATCGGCCGCCCCCTAAAAAGGGTTGTGTCTTGTGTGTTTGAGCAAAGTCGTCCTTTCACCTGAACGGTGCTCGTTACAATGGAAGGCGCACACCTCTGCCTCAATCGAAAGAGCTCTGCTAATTCATATGACCAAGGGGCATTAGACAACAACAACACGGGTGAATTCTTGCAGAAGGATTTGATTACCTTCCTTTTCATCAATATCATGTCACAAAGTTCCTGTATATGAAAATTACATAATGAAGTTTCTGATCACAGCTGCATATTTTTTCCTATCGACATTTTTTGTCATTAATATTTTTCTTTATAAATCGAAACATTATGCTTTAATGTGTACGATGGCCAAATTTTGTTACATTCCGTCATGTACATTACACGCTAAAGGACCGCGAAATCTCTTGTTATTTTTTGAACACGCTATAGGGCTCCGAATAACTCCTGTTACATCTTGACTACTCTATATATAAACTAAAAAGAATTTGAAGATGATTAATTACTATGTGATCTCGTATTCAGAACTATTGTTATTCGTTGAATTCTTGCCTAAATCTATAAAAAATTGCATTTAATATTCATACTCTGTTTTCTTCATCACATTATAAGGAACAAAAGGCTCATTTTCAGGAATCTATAGATCAAAGTTTGAGTATTCATTTCGCTCATCATCTTGATCAAATCTCATAATTTTTATGAACAAAGGGAAAAGAATGGTAGTTTTATCATAGAGGATGTGAAGGAGTTTGGAGAAGGAGCATTTCTGCTCCTTTTACAAAGAATCTTCAAGAATATAAGAATATGGATTTCATAAAGAAAAAAAAAATGTTGTTATTATTGTCTAATGTCACTTGGGCATACCAAGCCCGAGTGACCAGAGCTTTTGAGAATTAAGGCAGAGGTGTGCGCCTTTCGTTGTTAACGAGCACCGTTCAGGTGAAAGGACGATTTTGCTCTAACACATACAACACAGCCCTTTTTAGGGGGCGGTAGAATTCATTCATACACTCAAACATCCATCCGCAAGTCAGAATTTAGATCCAAATCAGAGACCGACTCATCCCTGATTCAGTACCCCCAGAGGTATCATTTTTTATGGAAACTTGGAGGACTTTGTAGTTACGAGCTATTTAACTTGCCCCAACTGCCATTAGCCAACACGGTGGTCTTTGGACTAGAAGAGGACAGAACCCGCGACCTTACGGTTACGAGACTGA
>JAPMOQ010050131.1:196249-225138 GCA_026543055.1 Argiope trifasciata
ATAGTATTTATGTGAAAAAGTAGAATATTTTATGACAAGGACAAAAAGGGTTTAGAAATACTAGCATAGTAATATAAAAAATAAATACAAATGTAAAAAAAAGAAGCGTGAAAAAAAAAAAGGAAATACGAGGGGTGATCCAAAAAAAAGTTTACAATCAGTAGTATTTGGAATGTAGAAATTGTGGATGGGAGTATTGTTCCTCAGAGTAGAGACAGATGGCTCTGGTTGTCTTACCCCGATCGATCGAGCAGACAGTATATATTCTGAGACCTGACACAGCGAAATCATCACGACTCGCTTCTCTCTGCGAGGCAATCGTCTCCTAGAGAAGCGAGCCGTGATACAATCTCTAAGAATGTGCCAAGAATGTGTCCCCATCGGACATTCACAGACACAGTCGTTGAAGTGTACGTGGGTGAAGCAATTAGTAGACAAAAGGTGGGTTTCAGCCCAATTTTGCTACCAGTATATGTTTCCTTTTTACGGAATTGAGGTAACACTTATCCAAAACAAGGTTCATATTAGACGGTGCTGTTCAAAAAAATGCCGAAAACTGGCTTAGTAGCCAGAACCTAATTATGAACAAGACGGGTTAAAAAAATTGGTTCAGATAAATAACTCAACAGGTTTGGTAGTTATGTAGAGTGATCGTCACATATGTCTCTTAATTACCACTTGTGTCCTGTGTCTCTTGTTAATCAGGCATTCTTCCTTTGCCTTATAAACTATTTTGGATCACATCTCGTATTTAGGGCACAAATATACAAACAAAATAAAATCAGTAAAAAAAATTATGGTTGCAAATAACATGAATGGGAAAAAACCCAATGTAGCTTGAACTCTTGAAGGAAGGTAAGTTCAAAAATTCAGCTTTAAGTTCTCATTGTTTTTTTTCTTCATATTAATTAAAAAATAAATGTTACCTATTCGAAAAAACGTATCAAAGAAAAATTGTATCGCCAGAAGTAAAAAAAAGACAACTTTTACTGTAAGAATATCATATTTTTGACAGGAAAGAAAACACAATTATGTTTAATAATGCAATCTATTACATATTACATGATGGAAATTCTAAACATAAAAATTTTTCAAGAAATGGAGGAAAAGGAAAAAAAAAAAAACATGCCATTAAAACTTTATAAACCATGAAAGCCATATCATTTTTTTTTGTTACATGCTGTATAATATTTTTTAAAAATTACAGTGGCGATTTTTTAATAACTATGGAATTTAAGATGTTGTTGTAATCTATAAATAAAAAAAAGTTTTTTTTTTTTTTTTTTTTTTTTTTTTTTTTTTTTTTTTTTTTGCAACGCAACATTAAAAATATCAGAAAAGTATTGCAAATATATTTCTAAATATTTTCTTTATAAATATTCTGAATTCTTATACTTAATTAATGAGCTCTCTTTATAATTCTAATAATTGTGTTGCTTTCATAAAAGAGTGCATTGAAGAATAGAAATATAAATAGAATAGTTAACTAATATTCAAATGACTATGAACAGATAATTTGCTTGAAAAATATCTATTATCCTTTTGCCTATCACTGAGATTATTGAATTTCAGTGAAATATTTTATGAATCGAAGAAAATTTTTATCAAGAAATGTTGGAGATAAGTAACTTCGTGGAAAAAAATGATTTAAATGTATTGGTTGTGTTTAGTTTAGTTTAGTCATATTAACATCCCATTTAAAGAAACACGAGGGCTGTTTTGGGACGGACCTCGTCATTTTGAACCACGGTCAGATGACGAGGACAATACCTGAACTGGCACCTCCCTCTCCACACCACACCAACGGTAGGACGTTTGGCCTGACAGATTTAACGTGCAAGAAACCCCCGCACACGGATGTTCTTCGTTAGAATCGAGTCTCGAATCTGAAACCATCCGGTTCCGAAGCCGAGACATTACCACCAGGCCACCACGGCCCTTGTTGGCTGTGAAATTATGTTCTAAAAAGCTTTTTTTGTGTTACTTTTTATATATTTATTATTAAAAATAATTTCACCAAATAACTGGTTTGATTCTTTATTAAGAAAATTTGTCATCAAAATAAATAAGTGGAATAAAATTTTATTTAATGCAATAAAAATGATTAAATACTGCTAAAAGAGAAGAAACATTACAATATTGATACTTTTATTAACAATTGTTTTAAGTAAAAAAATTCTTTTGAACATTTTACTATTGTAATCTATTCCTACTATTTTATTAAATATTTAACTTACAAGAATTTCTTTAATTGTTGCAGTATAAAAAAGACGATTCATTTGTATTCTTAATTTTTCAAGAAATAAAATAACAGAAGTTTTTTTTTATTTGACTTGTAACTTATTTCTTTTTCTGAAAAAAGATTTTAAATATACGAGTTTTTGCAGATTTAAATTCTTAAAATAGTGCATATCTTTCTTATTTGAACTGTTGATGCGTGGAAAATTAATGTTATATCTTTTATTTATTATTATCATACTAAAAATTTTTATACTGGAACTTCGATTTATCATTTATTCAATAAACAATCATGAGGTCGATCGATTTATTTATAATAAAAATCAATTTATCGTGGCAGGATGTATCGAAAATATAATGTTTTTTTCAAATCAAAAATCAGTTTTGATATTTTTACATGGGTTAGGCTGGTCAGAACATGTATATCGAAATCAATGGAATGAAACATAGCATATCTTTCTAAATAATAAGGATTCTACTTTCATATTTTCACTTACATGCAGTTTCTGGATAAATTTGTCTTCTAAATAAAGCTTAAAAAACTGGCAATATTTTGATACATTATAATTTCATTATCTATTTTTATATTATACTAGCTGGTACCCGGCGCGTTGCAGTCACAAAAGAAATAATCTTAGAAATGTCATTGGAATTTGAAATAATTATCTTGTTTAATTAAGAATATTGTTTATTTTCTTGTCGGCAAAGAATACATTCATTTAAATTAAAGGATATATAAAGGAGAAGCATAAATATTACTTATTTTATTTTTATTATTCTATTCTGTAAACAAATATTCATTTTATTGTATTAGATGTGTATTCTTTTAGGATTGTAAAGCTTGGTGTTCTTTCAGAATGGTAATGAAAGAAACTATTTAATGTATCTCGTGAATGGTTTAATATTCTTAAGTATTCTCCAGCTTAATATTAGAAAATGAGATTAAATTATTTTCTTTTAAAATTGATTAAACATAGAAAATACATTTGTACCATTCTGTTCTGTTCTGTTTAATACCACTTGGTCATACCAAGCCGAATGAGAAGTAACTCTTTCGAATTAAGGCAGAAGTGTGAGCCTTTCGTTGTTTAGGAGCACCGTTAAGGTGAAAGTACGACTTTTCTCGAACACACACGATTCAACCCTTTTTAGGGGGCAGTCGAACTCATTCATTCGCAAGTCAAAATTTAGATCCAAATCAGAGACCGACATCCATGATTCAGTACCCCCAGAGGTATAAATTGTTATGGAAACTTAGAGGACTTTGCAGCCAGAACTTATTTAACGTGCCCCAATTGCCATTAGCCAACACGGCGGTCTTTGGCCGAGAAGAGGACAAAACTCACTATCTTTCGGTGACGAGATGACGTTCTACCAACCAAGGTACGTCAGTTCATATTTATACCATAAAATCTTTAATACAGTTGAAAAGACAATTTTTAAAAAACTAAGATTTTGCTAAATTGTTTGTAATCTAATATTTTCGGAAGTTACTTCAAAAAACGCTAAAACTTTATAAATGTTGAGTTAAAATTTCAAACGTATAGGATTGGTTGCCCTAAAACATCCTCGGACTCTTATCTATAATAGAACTATTACCTTAGAGAAACATTTGATTACATTTACATGCAATACGAAATATTAACTTTTAGCTTGAATTTAGCATCTTTTGAATCTGTTGCGTTTCCTTGGCGAGTTATTTGGTGGTTAATCCAGGTTAATAGATACGCTAAATAGACACGAAAATATTTTTTTATGTATTAGATAATTTTAATATGCCTATAACCATCCCGAAAGCGGAAGTAATAAGTTTTATTGGAATCGGTTGAACGATACGGTAGAGCATAAGAAACATATAGACAAACATTCATTTTTATTTATATAGCTGATTCAACATCATGTTTTTGAAAATACATTATTAAATACTAAATGTGAAATTATAGTAAAAATAAAGAGTAATATGTTCTTTGGCTAAGCAAAAGTCAGCATTTAAAATAAAACTAAATTCAAATGAGAAGTGACAGTTGAGGTCAGAAAATGATAGAAACATTCTAATGCGCAAGTTTCCGCCATCTTTTGAATTTCATGAAAAGTAATCATGATCCTTTTTTTACCATATTATTATGTGACAATATCCTTTCAAATAAAATGAAGTGACTCCATTTTATAAAAGTAGAAGTTCAGAAAAAAAATGTCTCAAACAGATGCATGACTAACTTGAATTCAAAATAAATTTTTCAGGGAAAGAAAAAAGAGATTTCAAACCATTTATTGAAGTATTTCCAGTTTTCATATACCAATAAAAAGGGTCACTTTCAAAAGAAAACTCAGTTTCAACCGAATTCAATGGACCCTATCAAGTATAGTAGAAATGCAACAAACCGACTTTCGAAGAGGTGGTCGAATGGCTGCTGATGTGGATTAGAATTCAATTTCAGACTTGGAACTTCCATTCGTTTTATGAAGCCTGACTCCATAAAGTCTGGCGCATTTCAGAAATGTTTGTTTTCATCCGAAAGTATTCTGTGAATACTAGGAGAGAAAAAAAGGAGGCAATCTTTTGTATCAGTCATTTTGATTTCAGTACCATGAAGAAAGAAGAGATTTTTGTTGTCAGGTCTGGAACAGATATTGATGTTAGGAACATTTATTAATTATATGATCAACATTTTTATTGCTACCGATTTTTTTACATTTATTCATATCGACTTGAATTTTAAATATTTGTAACATTGTTTATATGTTGTTTTTTTAATATTTTAAAACATTTATTTCTTGTTTTCATGACTTACAGATCTGTTATAAGCATACTTTAAAGTGAAAATATGTTAAAAATATTTTTTAAATTATATAATAAAAGTTTGGATTGCTTCTAATACATTGTTTTTTATTCATGTAGAATCGATTTTCGATTTTAAATTTATTTTCTAGACATCATTTATATTAGAAAATTAATTTTTATTTATGATTATGTATTTGTTGCCACTTCAAACTTTAAAACATTTTGTTCTTCTTTTGAAGGAATCGTATATATTTTAAAAGTATGTTAGAAATTAAAAATATGTTAAAAAATTTATTAGATACATCAAAATTTAGATTGTTTCCAATATAGTGATTTTTATTCCTATAGAATCGATTTTTTAATTTTTATTTAATTTTGTTTTTAAATATCAATTGTATTAATGTAATATATGAAATATATTAATGAATGAAATATATTAATATAATATCAATTATTTATTATGTATATGAATATGTTAATGAATTTAATGATAATTATATATTTCTTGCCACTACGAAATTTAAAGCGTTTGTTTCTTATTTTGAAGGAGTCGAAGATCTGTTTAAATCATGTTGTAAAGTACAAGTATTTTAAAAACATTTTAAAATTATATTATTAAAATTTAAAGTGCTTCCAAAATATTGATTTTATTCTTTTAGAATCAATTTTTAAAACTTTAAATTTACTTTGCTTTTTAATATCATATATAAGTATATATTGCCACTTCAAACTTTAAAGCATTTGTTTCTTCTATCGAAGGAATTACAAATCTGTTAAAAACATGTTGTGCTTAAAACTGAATCTATTCAAAATATTCTTTGCATTCTTTCTTGAAGATTTTGATGAAAATAATATATCTGTATGATTTTGTTCACACAGGGAGCAATAATGTGGATTTTGATAATCATGCATTCTTTGTACAAACTTTGAAAAATTAGTTATAGCATATTAAAAAATTGAGTAATTATTATTTTCAAAAATGGTTATTCGCAAAAAATATGTTAATGTAATAAAAAACCTTTATATTTTAATGCGAGGTACTTGAATAAATATTTATATAATGTTTTTTTTATTTTATTGAAAAACGAAAAATTTTCAGTTTGATTTATAATCATATTTTAAAATGTAACAAAAAAAGAAAAGAAAATTTGATAAATGCTGATTTTTTTAAATGCACCTTCAAATACGTTCACACAGTAAACTTATTTCTATTTAAAAAATAATTGAAATTATTAATTTTATAAAAAATTCTTATTTAAACATTTTAGATAACTATATACGTTTCGTAAAATAAATGCTAATATGCTAGATGTGTGTAATCTCCTTTAGCTGAGATTAGATCTAATCAGAGTTAACTAACATTAGAAAATCGACTATTATTGGCTTGGAATCTTCTCCGTTTAATTCTTTTGTTAGAGGCCACCTTTTTCATTCTACTCTCTGAGAAGATTAGATATTTGATTCCTGATCTAATATGGAATAAGGGTTGTCTTGAGTATTATTTTGACTCTGTGAAAAAGCCGTTTTGGGACCGATTTTTTAATTTTCAACTAAGACTAGAACAAAACATACGGTTTTATATTTTTTCAAGACTTTCGTTCAATATTGTTTAGTACATACTTGATCCTCACGGGGTTTAAATGCATCAGACCAGTGAGCAATATATGTTTGGCGATATTTTACGTTTCCTTTCCACTAACTTTTGATTCAAAGTTAATTCCAGAAAATGCCAGTTGGTCAATGTGAATATTTCAAAAATTGAATACATATATCGGTTAATACATTTTTTTCTGATAATTATTGCTAAGGAATTTTTAAAATAATTAAAAAAACCTAAAGATATGTAGGATCATAATAGTTATGCTTATAATTTTTTAAAATTAAAATGAATGATTCTTATCGAGATGAATATTTTTTTCCTCTGGAACCACACATTTCCAGAGATTGAAATTTATGTATTGATAATGTCCTACTTATTTAGTATTAAGATACATTAACCATTATAACAATAGTCACAATTGTATGAGCAAAATCCTGTCGATATTGTTTCGTTCAGTGGTGGTGCGGTAGTCGGCTATACACAGAAATAAAAGCCCAACCTTTATGTTAGCTGTAATTTTTTTAGAAAGTTAAAGTAAATCTTTAGAAAATAAGTGAACATTTAATTCTTCCGCTGCGCATTGAAGTTACTTTTGAAGGTGATTTTTGCAATTCGAATTCATTCTGCCTCAATGCTTAACTTTTAGATGTTGAAGGGTTTTGCGTTTGGATGCTTGTCTAGAGACTATAATTTTTGATCATTTGCCTCATCTGCTCAAAAAAGTTTTCTTTTCTTTGATTTTTTGTCGAAAATGAATACATTCGCTGTGAAGAAAATAATTTTAAAGTGTCTCATTTCTATTTTGACTTTTAGATTTTAAAATTCAAATTGAAAAAAAAGGACATTTCAAGCCTACTTTTATACTATTACACAACATTGAGATCTTTTTTATCGTAAGTTTTCCATCGAATGCTCCATAGGCTTTTCAAAACTTAAAAAATAAATTGTATGAATAATTATTTCATAAAATGTGAAAATGAGCAAATTTCGGAAATGATTGCTAAAACTTATAGAAGGTTCTAAGAATGTCCAAAATATAAAAGTGCTCTCAAAATATTCTTGCATAATGTTCAACAAGGTTTTCAAAGAAAAAAAAATACAACCTAAAATTTATCTTAAAGAATGAAAATGATCTGAAATTTATTGAACAAATTTAAAACTTTAATAAAGTGATACAATGTCTTTAAGGTATTCGACTACGTTTTAAGGACATTTTTGGAAAAATTGGAATTTTAACGACCTATTTTTGATTTTTAGATGTATTTTCAATCATAAATGTTATAAATGCAAAAGAATTATTTAAAAATATAATATATTTTGAAAAATAAGAAAATTTGTAGTAAATTTTAATGAAATTGAACCAAAATGGTTAGCACTCTACACAAAATTGTAATGCAGTAATCCTATTTTTCTTTGTACACAAACTATAGAATACAATGATGAACGGAATGAATCAAAATCTAAAAATAATTGAGATGCAAAGACGTTATGGGTAAAATTATGCGTATATAGGCATTTTTTCCATAAATTCACAATTTAATTTTTCTAAAAACACCTATAAGTGAAAATATATTCAACTAAAGATAAAAATTTTGGTTCGTATCATTGCCCATATCAATTGAAACACACACTGAAATTTTTGCTTAAATATCTCTATTAGTTTTTGAGATATCATGTGGATATTATGTGGAGAATGTTACTGAAAATGAAAGTTTTGAGAGAATTGAAGTGAAAGACTAATTTTATCTGAAAAACCTGTGACCCTGGATGATAGGTAAGTCCTTCCTCTTCCTAGTAAAGAATAAACTGTTTTGGGAACATAAAAGTCTGAACTACAAGAAATAACAATTTTAAAAAATCGCCAATGTGGTCGAAAACCAGTCTTTTTAATGTTGTCGGATATCTTAACAGTATTTATCACATCGTGTTAAAATATTTTAAAATATATCCGAATGTTCCAGATTTTTAAAGTCATAATGACGTTTTTAGTTTTCCACTTCTAACGCACGCAGCAGTTGTGACAGAGTCATCTATCACATAGAGTAATTTTGCGCAATTAGTTAAAAATAGCTGTCCAGTCAAAATGGGTTTTAGAGCAGATGAAAAATATGCACACTCTTTTTATTTTCTCATGTACGAAGTATAGATAAAAAAGTAATGTAATATCAAAAAATTCGAATTCCAGATTATGTCAAATCTCCTTGTTTCACACTTTTCTGATTCTAAAAAACAAATTCCTGGATTTTTTCTCTCTATTTGTGAGTACCATATTTTTCAAATGATATGAGATAGAAAATCAGTAATTAAACCTGGTATTGCACGTGATTAAAATCCTTTCCTATATAATATTTTTAATGTAAGAATTCTTGTTGCAGAAAATATAATAATATATAAAGTATTTTAATTAATATTTGTAATCAAAATTAAAATATCACTTGAAATAGAATTTTTTTAAAAAGTACCGATATCCAACTATCTCCATAAGTTATTAATGTTTCTAATATTACTACCTTCTCCAAAGATTGAAGTATAAGAAAGTTTTTAAAAGGCATATTGAGACAATTGATAAAATATTGCATTTTTCATTAGTAAAAAATGAAAATAAACCAAAGCAACAATTGTACTATATACAAATTCTGAAAGATTAATTTAAAGGTTAATTATCTGCTTTTATAGATTTTTTAGATAAGTGATCTGGGAATAAATTTCCAGACTTATTCTATCAACTGTAAAAAATATTTCATTTGCTTATGAAAACTCCATTTATCTAGTCTTCAAATGTATTTGAACTAGTGACCAAATCGTGTTTTCGAAGCACTCTTTAATCACTAAAACCAATAAATCTACTACTAAAAAGCAAGCATTAAAATAAGAAGGGAAAAAAGGATAGAATACAAAGTTGAAAAGAAGAAACTTTTTTGTTAATTTTTATTAATTGAATCATTACTTAATGTCTGTGCTTCGAAAATATGACAGCATTCATGTCTTACATAAATATAAGTGCAAATTTTAGTTGAATTTAGGATATTTATTTAAGAGATGTGAAACACACACACACACACACACACACATATATATATATACATTTACTCAAGAATAAAAATGGTTTTAATAGAAGTATCATTCAACTTAATTACATTTTTAACACTTTCCTGATAAAAAAAAGGAAATTATTTTCATCTTGAAGAATATAGCCTGCATTCAACATTATGAAATAAAGTCTTCTTATCAGTATTAAAGTTTAGAAACATTATTCCATTTCCTACAGATCGAATTTTCTTTTCCCACCTTAGAAATAAAACAAAAAGTGTGTTTATAACTCGGCTTCAGAGATAAATATAGAATATAATTTAAAACAATAAATAATATTAAATATCTTCTAAAACTTGCAAAATTTTAAGTTAATTAGCTACGAAAAAAAAGAAAACGTAATCTCTAACAAGGTTATTTTCATAAGCTCCAATGTTCGTAAAACAAAGTTGCTTCTTGTACAACATCGTGGGATAGAACCATAAATCATTGTGTCTGAAACAAGTCCAAAATAAAGTGGAACAGAGAGAATACGAATTAAGTAAAGAAAAACATATAGGTTCTGAAACTGATTTCTGTTGAGATAAAGCCATAAATCATCTGGGGTGAAAAACGCACAAAGAGTAGTGTTAAGTTTGTTCATTTGTGACTAATTTTGGAACAAGTATTTGTTCTAACCAAAAAATACATTCGCATTAAATGTTCTATCACAAGTAGAAATTGAGATAAGAAGTTTTAAGAATGTAAAATAATAAAAGAACAAAAAGTTTGTTAAAAGTTATCGAAAGAAATAGTGTTTGACTTTTGAGGTTACAAGGCTAAAATAACATTTTTTAATGGAACTTAACTCTGGAATCTTATTTTAAATCCATCAAATAAATAATATATTTAGATAAAATTATATATATATATATATTCCAGAGCAATAATTGCAATAAGATAATGAAATTTATAATAAATTTTAAATAATTTATCTTCCTTAACATATTGTAAACAGAGGTATTCTCTGATGGATGAAGAAATTTCATCAAACATGACTATCTTTATTTTTGTCACAATGTTTTCAATGAATATAAGAAATATACATAAATATATTCAATAAATTTATCCAATGAATATAATAGAAATGTGTGTTTATAAATAATAATAATAATAAACAAAATAAAGATTTTTTATTATCTTTTTTAACGAATCAATGCTTTACTTTGACTATTGATCTATCTTTAGATTAACCTTAATTTAAAAATATTTTAGATCGTACACTATATATTTTTTAAATGTATCACATGATTTAAATGAAAGCATTTATTTAAGTATTTAAAATAAAGTTTCAACGAAAATTCATTTTTTTCCATGATTAAATACATATATTTTATTTTTTAATAAACTTAGTTTAGTTTAGGCAGATTAATGTCTTTAATGTTAAGCAACACAAAGGCTGTTTTCGGACGGAGCTCGTAATTTTAAATCGTGGGCAGATGAACAGGACGGCGACTGCGGTGGAATCCCATTTTCCTTACTCCCACACCACACCTGTGGGTTTTAGTTTTAGTTTAGTTTAGTTATATTAACGTCCCGTTTAAAGCAACACGAGGGCTATTTTGGGACGGACCTCGAAATTTTGAACCACGTTCAGATGACGAGGACGACACCTGAAGTGGCACCCCCCTCTCCACACCACACCACACCAACGGGAGGACGTTTGGCCTGACAGATTTAACGTGCAAGAGGCCCCCTCACACGACGGATCTTCGGTGGAATCGAGTCTCGAACCTGAAACCCTCCGGTTCCGAAGCCGAGACCTTACCACCAGGCCACCGCGGCCCCACCACACCTGTGGGATAAAGTTTGTTTCCTACGGATATAATGTGCACCAAACCCGCTTACACAATGGTTGTCCGATGGAATTTGGTCTCGAACCAGCCTCGACCAAATCCGAGGCCTTGCCACCAGGCCACCGTGGTCCTTATTTTTAATCAAGATAAACTCTTTAGTACATAATAAAATGCGGAATGATTCTGTAACAAAGTTTCTAAAGAATAAAGGAAAGTTTTACAAAAAGATCCCTGTGTTTCCCCTGCTTTGAGAATCTCATATTCAGAAATCCCCACGAGAAACTTAATAACCTATAAACACCATAAACAAGATGTTCCTTATTAAAATAATCTATTTAAGACTCCGGTTTAAAATGGTTTATGACAAATTATTTAAGACAAATAATGACTTAAAAATAATAATGTTGTCACCTGATAATTAGAAATTTATGATCGTAGATTTCATTTTTTAATTTTGGTTTTAATATTTACTTTATTTGTTATTATTATTCAACTTTCACTTTGTAGCTTTTTTCATTCTTTCTTTAACTAAATTTCTTAAAATAAATAATATTAATTAATACCTTATTATAAAGATCTTTCTCCCTGAAAATTTATTATACGTAAAGGTAACATAAATAAATATTTGCCTAGTGGGAAAATTATTTGATTAACAATTGATTTATTGCTAATACATTCATTTCTGATTCCATTAATACTCTAGGAAATGGAAATTCAGGCTACTCAGAAGCTTATTCTAAGAAATATTTTTAAGAAATATAGAATATTGGTAGGGAAATTGATAAAAAAATTAAATGTATCATCCCGCCAACACATGTTCGTTTCAATTTTGTTTACAGCATTACTTTAGTTATGAATTCCTTCTGTAGTAGCAAAATTCATTGATTTATTACTTAATTCTAATGCTATACCATCATTTCGAAAAAACAAACAAACAATTTCATAGAAAATCTTATTAAACTATTGTTTTGTGAGAGAAGGAAGTAAAATGTTTAATTAAATCAAATTCAATAGGAATCTTTTTGCTTGATAAAGAATTATTTTCGCTAAGGAATATAAGAGGAGATATTTTAAGAATATGTTTAAAGATTATTCATAAAGAGAATAGGAGATTTTAAAAATTTATTATAAGTTTAAGGAATTTTAACTAATTTACATACTTTTTAATATTTGAAATTCCTTTGAGATTTAATTTTATACGTGTGTCTATATGTCTGGGAAACATTTGGCACATAAATTCATAATAAATAATCTAATTAAGGTATAAAAAGATTATAAACCCTTTTGGAGAAAAAGAGACTTTGAAATGAAACTAAAAACATATTTTAATCCATACTTATTTCGTTAGTCAACAGAAGTCCCCTTTGTCCAAGAAATTGAAAGAAAAATAAGACATCATTACAAAAATATCTAATAACTTAGGGAAGGATGATGTTTAGTATTAGAAATTCATATTTGCATTTTTTAGAAAGTGCAATAAATAAGGAAAAGGGATTTTATATTACAGAAAATTTATGAATACAAAGCATCCTATATGTTGAAAAATTATAAATATAGAAGATCCTACACTTTGAAAAATTATAAATACAGGAGATCCTACACCTTGAAAAATTATAAATATAGAAGATCCTATATATTAAATAATTACTAATCAATTATTTGTGGCTGGTTCGTGAGTGCTTTGAATAAATAGGCAAATAGAAAACTTAACAACAAATTTATTGCATATTCGTTCGAGTTACTCTGCTCAGTAACTTCTTCTTCAAGAGCAAACATTCCAATGTCATCACTCTTTTAATTACACTCGCGCTAGTTGCGTAGCGCCATCTATGAACATTTATTTCCTAACGATTCAAAATCCAATCCGTACAAATTGCTTCTGCCAGAGAATCATCTTATTGCGGGACATATTCAGACAAATCATACAGGAAAAACAGTGCATCTCACTAATCACATAGTAAAGAGTACATATCACACTAATCACATTACGCATGTATTCACAGTAATCACATCAAAATTCGTGATTGACACAGCAATTAATTTCTTGAAGAAACAGGCAAATACTTCTTATTAAAAAAGACAATAATTGAAGTAAATAATTATCTTCATATTTTTTGAATCAAAAAGTGCCAAGCTGAAGAAAATGAGCAAATTTAAGTTGTTTATTCAATCTTCCAGCCCTACTAATCATTTCCTCCAATAATAAAGAAGAAATGTGTTTGTTTATATTTCGACCCTTTAATAGGAAAATTGTTAGATCTTAATTTATTGAACTGGGAAAATCATATTTTGAAGGGTGAAAATGTGCATTTAGGATCTTTTTTGAAATTTAAACTAATTAAACGATATTTTGAAGAACTCATTCTATAACTGCCAAAAATATTATAACACAGAAATAATATTTATACCACCTTAAAATTTCAATTTAATTGCTTTGCGATGCTTAGTTTATTTTTAATATTGATTTTTAAAATATTTTGAATATATTTTACAATGATACATTTCACTAAATAATATATTTCAAGTCAAGTCATTTTCAAACTGAAATCCCTTTGTGAAACAAATAGCTTAGTCTCAACACAATTAAATTTAACTAAGAACATGCATAGAATAAATTTTAAGAAAATATTAAAATCACAATTTTTTAAAATGAAAATGATGTTGGTGTCTTTGTAAAATTATGTTGTTGTTTTTTTAAATTTCAAACTGTGCAAAAATAAAATTATATATACTTAATATACAGTGTAAAAACACTAAAAGATTATTTCTTAATTAAATTTTATTTGAAGTTAACTAATGAAATTCACACAAATCGGAGATGTCTTCCGATATTGTTTTGAAAAATATGCCAGTCAAATTCCTGAAAGATCTTAAGTAAGCAGTGGATTTGTATGAAAACGTATATTAAGATATGTCGCGACCAATTCCATCTCAAATTTTGAGATCTTCTCAACACAGCAAAATTCATTTTCCTACGACTAGTAAAGTTTGCATAAAGGCACATTATTCCTCATAAACTATTTCGCCAAGACCCTAAAACTGTTGCTTCTGTCATAAATCTGGCTATATAAAATGACAGAGAGTCTTACATAATTCTTCACCCGGAAGACAGAGACCGTCTCTGGAATGAATCTTCCTCATGCGTAGTTCTCTCAAATATGCTGTTGTCTTGACTCATTTTCCAGACATTATACCAGATAAGGTCTCATTTAGGTTGCTTTATTACCATTAAATGACTGTAATGGATAGTTATTGTGCGTTTCATCAACGGAGAATTCTAGTTAAAAGTAGGGATTTTCAGATGTGATTTTAGTTTGTTTTAAGCGACGAAATGGTTATTTTTGGAGGAGATGAAGCAATTTATTGTCATAAATGAGACATTTATTAATTCTCTGAAATTATGAAAAATCTGAGATTTTTTCTTTGCCTAATTTAGATAAGTGAAGTAGGATTCTTCCTGTTCTGAATTAAGGAGGCATTTTTTATTTGCTTATTAAAGATAACTTTATTTCAGTTAAAATAAAAATTCTTATAATTTCTTTAAAAAAAAAAATGGAAATACTCTAAAAAACGTTGATAAAACCCGTTGTTAGTATATATATTTTTATTATAAAAATAATGAACGAAATATCCATCGAAATATTTCAATTTTCTTCGTTACTGATTATTATTAAAATTACCTTTAATTTATAAAATTTCAAAAAAATCCCTTAATAAAAATATAAATAAAAACAATAAATTGAAAATGAAATTGACCTATAAAAGAGGATAGAACAATTAATACAATATTTCTTTATACAATATGTTGATACAAGATGCATGTTTGGTTCAATAATCTTAAATTGAAAATAATCGTTACAATAAATTAAAGATGTAAATGCCCGAAAAAACGGTGATGTAAACAACTGTAAATATATGCGTCTTTATTATAAAAATAATAAATGAAATACTCACCGAAATGTTTCTATTTTTTTGTTACTTACTATCTTTACGATTGTCCTTTATAATAATTAATTGAAATTTATAAAAAATAAATAATTGAAAATTTTAATATTTCATAAAATTCTCTATAAATATAAAGAAAATAGAATAACCGATGCAATTTCCCTTATATAATGTGTTGACTCAAGATTATGATTAATTTAATAATCATCAATTAAAAATAATTATAATAATGAATAAAAGATGTAAATTTTCTAAAAAGTGTTAATAAGAACAATTATAAGTATATATATCTTTATTATAAAAAATAATGAAATATGGATCGAATTGTGTCTAATTTTTGTTCGTTAAAGATTGTTCTTACAATTAGCTTTAATTTTCAAATTTAATAAATCCATTAAAAGAGCTATAAAAATAATAAATTGAAAATGAAGTGACTTTTAAGGTATCCGCCTACGTTCGAAGGAAACAATTTGAAAAATTGAATTAAAAAAACCTTTTAAAAGTATGGTTATTAGATGCATTGTCAATTATAATACAAAATACCATAAATTATTTTAAAATATTTTATATATTCATAAATAAGAAAATTTGCAGTAAGTATTAATGAAATTTAAGCAAAACGGTTAACACTCTACTCGAAATTGTAATGCATTAATCTTATTTTTCTTTGTAGACAAGTTATAGAATATCACAATGATTGAAATGAACCAAAATCTAAAAACATTTTAGATTCAAGGAAGTTATGGTTAAAAACTTACTAATATATCCCTTTTTTAAATAAATTTTCAACTAAATTCTTCTAAAAATGCCTCTAAATGAAAAAGTATTTCGCCAACAATAAATTTTTTGTTCATTTCATTTCTCTTATTATTTAAAACACACGCGGACATTTTTACGTAAAGACTTCTATTAGTTTTTGAAGTATCGTGTTAACGCTGGAGAATTTTTCTGAAAATTAAAGTTTTGAGAAAATAGAAGTTAAAGATAAATTTTAGCTGAAAAAATGTGCGACCCTGGCTGATAGGTCAGGCCTTCCTTTTCCTAGAAAAACTAAACCGTTTTATAAAGAGGACAGGCTGAACTAAAAGAAATAAAAATATAGAATTTAAAAAAAATTAGACAATGTGGTCTATAACCAGTGTTTTAAAGTAGTCGGTTACCTTAAAGAAAATGGAGTGATCAATACAATGCCCCTTATATAATGTGTTGATACAAGATGCAGGAAATTCGAGCTATCACGTGAGGATATTATTATTTTTAAGTCATTATTTGTATTAATTAGTATAAGTCATTAACCAGTTTAAACAGGTTTGAAACAATCACAAGGCTTCTCTATCGGTCTCTACCATCAATCTCTTTCTATATATACAGTGGCACAGAAAATTGAGAGTACACCTTACTTTTACTTGATAAATCTGACGTCCAATATAAATAGCACATTACCAAGAAGCGCAAACATAATTTTTATTTTTACACCTGAAAAAATGATTTAATTCTGAGTAAAAATAAAGTACAATCAACGAAAAACTTCTAAACTGAAAAATTTCTGAATTTCAGAAAATGTCAAAATATGGTATCTTTTTCATTATAAATAGCAGTTATACACACCAACACAATACTCTGACATCATTGCCATTGAATATTACCATATACTGTAGGCCATACTCGAAAAAGTGATTAAAAAATTAGAAACAAAATCTATTTGAAACAAGTGTTGCAAGAAAAATGGGGTAATATATCTTCAAATTTCATCAAAAATTGGCCAAATCGGTACAGAGACGTTTAAAAGTCATTATAAAAATCAAAAGACATGCAACTTAGCAGCGACACTTTATTTTTATATTTTATGTATTGCAAAAATTTAATATTCTCAGTATTCTCAGTTTTTTGAGGTAAAAATCTGAGTATGTTTATTTAAAATGCTTCTGAAATTTTTCAGTTTCGAAGTTTTTCGTTGATTGTACTTTATTTTTTCTTTCAATTAAACCAGTTTTCATGTGTAAAAATAAGAATATGTTTGCACATCTGGGTAATGTGCTTTTTATATTGGAAGTCAGATTTATCAAGTAGAAGTAAGGTGTACTCTCAATTTTTTGTGCCCCTGTATATAATGATAATTTCTGAAAACTTTCATTTCCCATTTTTTTAACAGGCAAAAAAAGTTTTGGAGCTGGAAAGCTTTTATTTCAGAAAAAAAGAAACTCAACGTTTTTCTAAATACCGATGCATGCATAATCTGATAGTCTCTTGATTGAAATTGGTTTGAATTTTTTTTCGGTCAATGATGGTCAATGATTCAAATTAAGATAATTCGTACTAATTCAGAGAATGAATAATTTTGAAATCAAATTGTAACCTTAATTCGCGATAAATCTCCAAATGTGATAACTTACTGCACTATTTTCTAATAACTACAAAAACGAAAAATTAATGCCTCAAAAGAATAAAATGCTAATTTGTTTCCTAAGCATTTTGAGACTTCATAAAAAACTTAAAACCAAATCAAGATCATGTTGTGACATGATAATAAATTAAAGATGTAAATACTTTAAAAATGTTGAAAAATAACAACAACAACAATTGTAAATGTTTGCATTTTTGTTATAAAAAATGATAAACGAAATATCCCTTGAATTGTTTCAGTTTTTTTTATTAATGATTATTTTTACAATTACTGTTCATTAAAAAATTTCATAGAATCAATTAAAAGATAAATATAAATAAAAAAGTGAAAATAAAATTGTTTTTAAAAAATAGAGCAATCAATTAAATGTTTCCAGTTTTGCTTTAAAAACTAAATTTGTTCAAAAAACAGATATGATGTATTTGAGATCCATAAAAGTGTTATATAATTACCTTTAATTGGTACATTTTCTAATAATAGAATCAATTAATTACGACATAGCGTATGTTAACTGAGCCAAAAATAATGAAAGGTCAATTTTTGAATTTTGTGTTAGCAAAGAAACACATAAAACTACGGCTATTCTATTTCTCTTTCTGGTTGGTTAAGATAAATCTGAACGGATTTAATTAAAAGAGAATGAGATATTGTATTGAAATCGTATCGGGACACAATGTAATTATTCATAAAAAATCAACAACAATAATAAAAAGGACGATACAGGAATTTTTACCAATAATAAATCGTAATGTGTCTGGGTTTCTGTATATGAATATGTTGGCGTTCTACAACACGAGTAGTAAATCCAACAACATGGACTCTTTCGGAGACTGGGAATGCAATCTAGGAATGGTTTTTTTTGAAACATTAAACATAATTTTAATGAATGAAATTCAGTCAAATTGTTGCATTTTCAATACAATCACTCCAAGAAAATATAATGTGACACTATATTTATTGAAAAGAAATCACTTATTAATTGTATATATATTATATTAGTTATATTTTACAACAATATATTCTAATGTTAAAGTGAAATTCAATTCAATTTCTTTTATCACTAATATTTCATCCTGGATGTTTTTTACATTATTTGTGATCAGGATATGACGAGTCGGCTTATTTTTTCAGTTTTTGTAGACTATTTAAGAAATTTGGATTTTCTTAAAATTAAATATGCCTTCAATTTCAAGCAATGGTGAGAAATTTTAAAAATATATCAATTTTTAAAGATTCGAGTTTTTTGTGCGATATAATGGATGCATAAAGATACAAATTGAAAATTAGGGAAATGCATGTCAGAATGATTAGAAGTGTGCGATTCTTCTGAAATAAAATGGAATATAAAAATTTGAACTTTAAAAATATTTTGCTGAGTTTTAAGACCAAGTATATACTGAGTATTATTAATACATTAAGACCAAGTAGCCCAAAATATTTAATTGAAATTCTGATCAGTCATTAAGCTCATTGATTCGAATGGGTTAGAAAATGATTAATTTTGAATAAATAAATATGGCAATGCGTAAGGTGAATAAAAATGTAGAGTACTGCATAATATATTTTTACAAAATAAGAATGAGAATCTTCAGCTTAATTTTGATTAAAGCAGTGATTCTCAACCTGTGGAGCGCGAAAATATCCGAGAGAAAATGTTATTTTAAAAAATTGATTAAATGAAAGGAAACAACACATACAAAACAAAATACGTTTCGACATATTTAATAATTAATTTATTAAATTAAAACAATTTACTAAATTAAATACAGATTTAATCATTATTAGTGACTTCTTTAGGCCTGTCTTGCAGAGAAAAGTTTTTCGAAGGAGGGTTTAATATTAGAAATTAACTATATTAGAAATAGACACTCTCAGTTCTTTTTCTATATTTAGCTGAGATCTATATTTTGTCTTCAAAGAAGTCACCGTAGAAAATCCAATTTCACAAAGGTAAGATGTTGAAAATGGTAGTAGAATGCGAAATGCCCCCCCCCCTTTATTAGTGCAGAAAACTCATCATACACTCCTGCCCAAAATTCAAAGAGTGATTTATTACTAAATTGTCTTTTGGTTTCCCCGCTTGCCGTGAAGTCTATGAAGGTTTCATCCTCTTCAATTGAGAGTTCTTCGGGAGTATTTTGAAATGGATCCCTCACCCACTTGTAACTTGATGTCAGTTTGTCGTCAACAAGAAAGTACTTCTTAAAATTCTTTGCTAGCATTGTTAAATGATTTTCAATAGTTACAAAAACAACTTTACATGTTGTTCTTCAGCCTTGTAAGTTTTCATACTATCATTCAAATTTGCAAACATTGTTAAGTTTTCTTGCTTTAAATTTCTGCTCCACAATTCCAATTTCCTACAAAAAGTATTAACTTTATTACTTGTATCCAATATATGTGTATTTGCTCCTTGCAGTTGAAGATTCAAGTTATTTAATTTCTCGAATATGTCGACCATGTAGCTCAATTTCCTCACAAATAAACTATCGCGAAAATTTTCAGCTTCCAGTCTGTTTTCCTCTTCAAGGAAAATTGCGGTTTCTTCTCTTAATTCATAAACGCGTTGCACAAATTTTCCTCGTGATAACCATCTTGCCTAGCAATAAAATCGTAACGCTGAATATATTGCCCCCATGTCTTTACAAAGTGCGAAAAAGATTCTTGATTTCAGGGGTCTCATTTTTATATAATTTACTACGGTTACAACCGTAGTTAACACAATATTCAAACCAGAACTCATTTCTTTGGAAGCCAAAGTTTCTCTGTGGATCATGCAATGTGTCCAGACTCACTATGGCAATTTTTGTTTCACAAGTGCTTGAATACTTTGGAATCTTCCGGACATAGAAAAAGCACCATCGATGCATATTCTGACGTAATTTTTCCATTTTATGTTTGCCTCGTTCATAAAATCATTTAAGATAGCAAATAATGCGAGTTCTATTGGTTTGCAGAAAAGTAATTCTTCTACTACTGGCAAATCATCACAAAATCTAACATAGGCAATTAAATGAGCATCTTTATTACTATCTGTTGCCTCATCGAGTTGTACTGAAAACAATTTGTTACGTAACTTCGACAAAAGCTGACACTCTACATCTTCAGCTATATCAGCAATTCAACTGGCAACATTATCATTTGAAAGTGGTTTAGACTGCAATTGTTTTGCAAAATTATCTCCAAACATAATTTCTACAATCTCAATTGCGGCTGCGAAAATAAACTTTCACCAATGGTGTGAGGCGTTTTACATCTGGCTATTTTATATGAAACTTTGTTAGAGGCAATTATAGCTTTTTAATTCACACACAATTTTTTTTATACAATAATTTTTGCTTTTCATATGATTTTAATTTTAATTCGAAGAATTCTCTGTGTTTGTTTACGTACTCACTCTGAAGCGTTTCCAAATGTCGGTTAAGTTTATTAGGTTTCATGCTGTCTGCCACCAACATATTTGAGCAAATGATACACAGGGACATTCTTCTTCATTTACTTCAGTACTAGTGAACCCAAAATTTAAGTATTCTTCAGAATATTTTCTTGATTTTATTTTAGAAACCATGCTCTGCTGTGTACTTGTTGATGCTTGTCTATTGTCTAATGCTCGCTTACACCCGCTTAAAGATTTATTCATGATTCTGCATAAGTCTGCTGTCATGAATATTTGATACGGTGAATTGCAATTACACGAAAATATATATAACATTAATTTTAACAAGTTTAAAATTAAGGTTGAAGTGTAGGTTTAGCGCCAAAATACTCAAAATACATTTTTATTGTATACATTTTATTGTATGCGGTGGGGAGGGGGGGGGGCGCGATGAAAATTATAATTGAAAATTGGAGCGTGAATACTAAAAGGTTGAGAAACACTGGATTAAATTGAAAACAATTGTATAAAAATGAGGTACTAAAAAAGGATTAAGGAAGGATGTGGGAAGTCTTACAACTATTGCTCGAAAAAAAGTTGCTATGATTATCGATAAATTTTTATTTTCTATTTCGAATTTCATCCGATAAAAATTACTAATATTTATTTGAAGTTAAGTACATTTAATTTTATTGAAGCATCGCGAATCCTTGCCTAATTGAATTGTTTCTTTGAAATGTTTTTTAAAATCAAGTATATAAAAATTTTGCTTGATTATTTATTAATTTCCTGGTTAAAATAATGGTCATGTCTTCAGCGAATTTAGTAGCAATATTTTAGTTATCATGTGGGATTAATCATAATGGATTGATTAAAGTTTAAATGCTGCATTAAGCGTCGAAGTACTTCTAACAATATAACAGAAATCTGGTATTCGTTTTCCAGCAAAACAAAACAGGAAATGTTTAGCAGAAGCAGCATATTTGTTGAAAATGCAATAGTTTACCAGATCTGTTGAGAATCAAGAGTGAAGATAATCTCTAAAAAGTACATAATCTAGATTGTTTAATTTAAACAATATCTCATTTTAAACTGGAGTAACATTTATTTTTCCTCAGATCTCATAAATGCGAACCTAAATCAGATGAACAAGACAGATTTTGAATAAATCTCTACGATCCTTGCAGCATTAGCGGGAGAAAGTTCCTTAGAAAACGTAATATGAAGCAGATTTACGTAAATGGCCAGTAAAATTGATGCAGAATCCTATGTTGTGCTATCTGATTATCCCAGATACAAAGTTTAATTTTATTAACCCTTAATTTGACAAGATGCTTTTTCAAATATTTTTTTATTTCTGTTATTTTCCCATGTCTCTATAGACATTAGGATCTCTGTAAAATAAACAAAAAAATATATCGTTTTCTATTTTTGAAAATATATAAAAATATTTTTAAATTTTTGAAATATATACATATATAAAAATATATCAATTTAAAGTTTTTGTTTGATATTTAAGCCGTATAGAAGTTTTTCTAAACCCGCCAGATTTTATTTATTTGATTGTTTGTTCTAGCGGACTTAGCCAAATTAAGGGTTAACATTTTGTTTTAAAGCAACACTAGAGCTATTTTAGAGACGTTCTTTGAAATTTTGAACGACCAGCAGATAATGATAACGACACGTGAGCTGGCACCTCCCCTTCAAACATCCATATCACAACAGCAGGACTTTATGTATCAAACGTCAGCGCATCTTTTTACCCGAAGTGTCTTCGGTAGAATCTGGTCTCGAACACAAAGCCTCCCGGTTCTGAAGTCAAGATTTTACCACCAGGCCACCGTTCCCTGCTAAAGGGATCAAACTATTGCAGATAAGAGTATTAGAAAATGGAGAAAATTTTGTAATGGGTATACATTTTCTAGAATGGGCATGAATAATTATAAAAAAAAACTGAAGATAAGATTTATTCCAAATAATATAAAGTGACTATAAAGTATTTCTCTGTATATAAAAAAGTATTGGATAAAAACTGTCATATTAATTTTGCTGGATTGAAACGAAACATTTCCGAATCTACATAGCTGAATGGTTATGACCCCGGACTCATAGTCAGGAGATTATGAGTTCGAATCTCTGTAAGCTTAAAATTTGTTTAAGTGTTTTCCTTCATTTGTTTTCCATTTATAACGAGTTCCAGAAGATTCTATATATTTCTTTAATTTACCAGATAAATGCTCAGGACTTTTCTTACTGTCTCCAGAAAAGTATTCTGGAACTTTCCCTACTTGTTAAAAGCTGAAGATCTTTCAGTCACAGTGTTATTAGTTCAGAGCTGAGGTAATAAATTGATTTAACTCTACTTCCTGTGTCTTCTTGAGTTCTATCTACGTAACAATATAAGCTATCCTAAATCAAGATGGCCATATGATTAGTTATGATAGTACCTTAAATCGTTAAAAAATTTCTAGCGCTTTTGTTTTTATGTTTAGGAATTATTCAAAATCTGAAAGAAACGACGAACAACATATTAGAAAAAAATTGGCAGTTTACTCAATATTGCTGAGGGAAGAGGAGAGAGAGAATCGCATCTCATTATTTAAGAATTACTTTCCTATGAAAATTCAAAATACTAAATAATGGTTTAACTTCTGATACATCCATTTCCTTATTTAAAAACTCATGGATCAATGAGACGTTTTTCTGAATAAATTTGCGGATGATTGATAGTAAATTTAATATTTGAAAATAGATTTATTGGTTTTAAAATGATGCTTAAAAACACTGCAACATTTGTCCAAAAATTTATGATTTCTCAGTAAATATACATTTTTCCACATCGAGTATAGTTTTATAGATTGTTATTATATAATAGATAATGAGAAATTTATTGATTTTAGGTATGGAAACATATCGTTGGATTATTATAATAAAATATATAAAGAGAACTTGATTGTGTTTAGAAAGGAAAGCGTCCCATTATGTAAGAATCATATTATGAACGTAAATGAGTATTTGATTACACATTGATATAAATTAAAAAGGTATTAAGCACCATTTTTACTTACTTTTTGTTTTATGTACAATATAATGCAAAGTTTAATTGACGCAACAGATTTGCCTTTAACTAAATAGTTTTCATTTACATTTTACATTCAACATTTTTCACTAAGTGTTTTCCGTAGTCTTAGATATTTAATATAGCATGAATTCTTCTAAGTTTCTTTCTAAATCCTATTTTTACATTCAAGATTTTCAATAAGTTATTTTTCCTGATATTAAATATCTGATGTAAGTATAAATACACGTTTTTACATGTTGTCTTTAAATGGTGTTTTTCTGATAGTAGACATCTGATGAATATATCTTCTTTATCTCTAAATCTTTTGTTTTATATCTAACGTTTTCAGTATGTTATTTTTCTTCATTGTAAGTATTTTTTTCACAAATATTTAACCTGTGAAAACTAGAAGAAGCAAATGTTATTAGAGAGTTGAATCGGGGATTCTCCTAAAATAATAGCTCTAATCGCTATTTAATTTACACCTCTATCGAAGAGTAAATACTAATAACGGTTGTCTCATTTCCTTCAAAAAATCGTTTTGTTTATGACACATTTTTTCTACTAGAGGGCGTGTGTGCAGTATTTCATATGATCTGGAATTTTTCTACTTTCTGAAGTGTGTAGGTGTTGTCAAGTCAATGAAAAATGAAAAAAGAATTTGTAAAAACTTTTAATGAACAGGTAATGGATATTCGTTTCATTTCCTCTCTATTTTAAAACTCTTGATAGAAAAATGCTGTAGCATACATGTTTAATTTTTGAAAGACGGTTTAAGCTTTGATAAATCCTTTTTGAAAGAGATATAATTCTTATTCTTATCTATTAAGGTTTACAAATGATTCTGAAAGCTCAAATCAGTCCTCATCTCGTTCTTTTTTCTTTTAAAAGCATAAATTATTACTTTGTATTTTGTATATTAATTTAAGCAATTTTTAATGTGGTATAGTAAGTATAGAATAGTTTTTCAATCAAAGAAATAAAATTAGCGAGTTCTACATGAGGTTTTTTTATAATACCTTTTTGTTATTGAATGCAATTAAATTCAGAAGAATAATTGCTGATGAACTTTCAAAAAATAATTTTTTTACCTTCAAAAATTCAGTTTTTACTTTTCTATCTTAGAGTGTGATATTTTAGTAATTTATTTATACAGCAAATTCTTATGATTTTTAAATCATAAGAATTATCATAATTTTTCATTTAAATCTGAAGAAAAATATAGCTACATAGTTAAAAAAACCTGCATCTTATAACAGCAAAGTTAAATTTCAAGAAAACTATGTTTACTAAATTTAACAGCACTATTTTTGGAAATGATTTGAACAAAAGTTTGAATTTAAGTAATTTTTAATGTGCTACAGTATTTTGTATGTACTACATTTTGTAATTTGTACTACATATTGTAACTTGTACTACATATTGTAATTTCTACAACATATTGTAGTGTACTACATTTTCAATCAAAGAAATAAAGTTAGCGAAATCTACATGGGAATTTTTCAAAATATCTTTTGGTATTAGAATACAATTAAATTCAGAAGAATAACTGTGGATCAGCTTTCAAAAATTCACTTTTTTTCTTTCAAAAATTACTGTTTTTCACTTTTCTTTCTTTGAGTGTGATATTTTAGCAATGTATTACTGTTTAATAAACTGGAATTTATTCAAAAACAAATTTGAAAAAAAAAAGAACACGCAAAGATATCTTTTTTGAAAGATCTTTCAATTATATTTTAATTATTTTTTCAGTGAGCGAATTAAATTGAACAAATTAGATTGAAACAGACTAGCAACCAAGCTTATTAAAAATGATACGCTAGTTTAGAAAATATTGCAAGTGCAATTGATTCTTTTTTAAGACAAAAATTTGATAACTATTGTTGTATATTTGTAGCATTTCAAAGTGTTCCGTTTCAATACCAAATATAGAAGGTAATAACTTAAATATACATTTATTTTCTTACAACCAAATTGTCAATGATATGCACAGTTTCAATGCATTCCTTGACGTATTCATTTGTTTAATTTAGAAGTAAATTCAGCAGATAAAAGAGGGATATTGGGGGGGATTTTCTAATTAGGGAATTTCCATTATTCACACTAGTAATATAAGAAATATCTGGAAAAATACCCCATAGTACTTACTTATCAAATTGAGTCTATATTGAGAATATTAGAATGTTCAGGAAATATTTGCCGTTAAGTGATTTATAAAGTATTTAATTTCAATAAGTGTATGAAAATCGTTGGGATATTAATCATTAATAACGAAGACGGAAACATATTTTAATATTGTATTTGATTTTGAGATATCTCTTGATTATGAATAGATTTTTAAATATATAAATGTTTTTTTTAAATTTATTTCAACAGTTTCTTGCATTAAAGCATTCAAACATGCATTTAATTTCAATTTTGGGAAATGACTTTCATTTTTTATACAATTGTATAGCTTACATTTTAAAGTTTTTTTACATCTTTAATAAAATTTTCTTAAAATTTAAATTTTGGCAAAATTACCTCATAAATTAAAATTTAATTTATATAATTTCTCAAATTTGGTATTATAATTTTGTTATATATTATGTTGCTAGTGAAATATAGAAATTTGTATGGTTAAAAAACATTCGTATTTGCTTTAATGTTTTATAATGTGAAAATATGAGTATTTTATATTATATATTTGCTAAATCCCATAGTTAAATAATGGACAAAAATACAGCTTATTTAATAGTTCAGGAACTATGTAGTGCATTTCTGATCTGCGAAGTTTGGACAAATCATTTCATAAATCGCCAAAATAAAAGTTTTTCATTCATATTTCTCGCTATATTTACCAATTTCATCATTTATATTCATCATTATTTCTCGCACATGCATCATTTTTAATTTATATTTATAAGAATCAACTTCCCCCTTAAAAAATCCTTCAGACATTGATTTTCAGATGTTTTTTAAAGATATGTTTTAAAAGTTTATGCAATAACTATTAAATTATATCTTATACCATTTTTAAAAAAAAATCTTTATTCCAAACTTAATGACATACCGTAGAAATTCACAGCTGTTTGACAAATTTTGATGGAAAGGCAGCCCGTCTGTCCTATAATTTTTGTAAATACTTATTTCCTACTCTATTTAATCTATCGAAAACGGGCCTTTTTTTCCAAAAATTCTTCTTATTCACTTTTGTGGCCTGTAAAGACAGGTCAGACTTTATAAATGCTTGTTATGTACAGTAATGCATATTTTAAAAATTATAAAAGAAAAAGGAAGAATAAAAATATTTTATCCATTTTCAAACCATAATGCCCAATTCCTTTGTAGAAAACAATCACTTGTACAACATGCTTATAAATACAGTTTTAAGCCTAAAAAAGGATTTTTTCATACATGTGTTTGCGAAATAATCTATTGTCATTAAAATCATAAAATCTGTAACAGAGGAATTCGCAATAATAACTAAATGCATTTTGTAGATAACATTTTAAATTTTAATTCAGAAAATATTGTTGTGAGTTATTTTTCGATGTACTTTTGTAAAGATTATTTTTACAAAAAGTAATGCGAAATTAAAGATATGAAACACGTATTTTTATTTCTTTAAAAGTAGTTATGCTCTTTTAATGTAGTTCACTGAATTTTCAGAAGTGTTTTTGAAAAATACTAAATTTTCTTGAAGTAAAAACAAACAAACTTTTATTTGACATTTTAGTTTTATTATTTTATCAAAACTTTTACTAATCAAAACTCCGAAGAAACGTTACTAATGTGAAATGAGAGCTGACTAAATAAATTATTCATTGATTTAATTAAATGTGTTTATAAGTTCAAAGATTTTCATCGCAGTTCTGTAGAAAGACAAGAATTTTCCTTAATTCTCTAGGAAAGTCACAAATCATTTTTTTAGTTTGTGAGAAATACATTAAGAGTGGACCCAGCAGAGTTCTACTGATGGAGTTTAAACACAAAGACTGAATTTTTTTAATTGATAGCAACCTGTTTCGGGTATATTATAAAAAAATGCTTGATTTAGAGGAGTCATGATGAAGATTATCATGTAAAGGGGGTGCAGTAGCTTTTGAGGATAAAGACCCCTGAGCACCGAAGGTAGAATTCGGACTGTTAGCTCATATGAAGATGGCACTCACACATTTGCTTGCATAACCCTTTATAACAAGGGAACGCTTTCACACATCTCGCAGATAGAGCACAGGGTGAAAAACAAGCAAGCTCGAAACAGGACTCGAACACGGGACACACAGATAAAGGAAAACACGCGCTACCCCTATGTTGGACGCCAGCCAGAAGAGACATTAAAATAACTAATGCTTATAGCATTTATCAGTACTCTTAATATTGTGAAATATGGCACATTCAAAATCAAATTCTATCTTACTGAAAATCTTCGCATTGAAACTTCAATGAGAAATAAATATTTTTGAGAGAAATAAATATTTTATGAGAAATAAATAATAACTTCAATGAGAAATAAATAATAACTTCAATGAGAAATAAATATTTTATAACTCATTAAATAAATATTTTTGCTAACAATTCTTAAAGAATTAATTCCATAAAAATTAATTTTTAATCCCTATTTGTACTACTTTAC
>JAPMOQ010050131.1:225238-254350 GCA_026543055.1 Argiope trifasciata
ATATATATATATATATATATTACATATTTTCTATTTCTTAATTTATAATTTATTTTGCAAATATTATTGATTTGTAAATTTTTTTACTAGATTGCCCCCTTTATAAGAAAAGAAATTTTAATTACATTAATCGATTAATTGATAATTAAATACAGAAAATATCAAGATAGGGAATTTTCATTATCACTGGAGAAAATCACTCTACTTAGGATCTCCTACATATTTAGAAATTAACGAAAAGATAGGCAGAAAAATTTCGTTTTATAAGATAAACGAAGTTGAATAAAAGTAAATTTCAGGCATTCCTAAAAACATTAACGAGACAGCCTAAAACAAAAATCTTTAGGAATGCAAAAAAATGAATAGGAATGCAGAAAAATGAATTTATACTCATTCAGCCATATTCTCAGTAATTGGAAAAGAATTTTCAATAGTAGGATGTGCGAAGATAATTTCTTTTTGTTTAAACGCCAGGATCGTTTACTTCGCGGTTTTTGAGCATAAGCGTCTTGCTAAAAATGCTGTTTTCACAATTTCGAAAGCAATTTCTTTCGCGGACAAATATTTTTACTCATGTTGGCGTCAGAATGGAATGCTCATAAAAACAAAATCGATAATTTTGGCAAAATAAAATATCCAGTGTACTTTTTTCTAGCCAGTATATTATGCTAAGAAAACTTAATATCTATCTATCTATATATATATATATATATATATGATTATTATTGCTATTGTTATAAAATATTAGACTGAAGGCATTTTTATTTATTTATTGAATGTTAATCTTTAAAACCAAAAAAAATCAGAAGATTGTATTTAACTTTTTCTCCGAATAATTGTCTTACTTACAATTAATTGCATGATTGAAAAAAATATGTTAACTTTAGGATGTATATGCGAATTTTACTCTATTGCATACGATGCATACGGAATAAAAATATTGCTAGTAAAAAATTCGAATTCGAAATTTTGATGAATTTTTCCTTTTTATATTTTCTCTAATCCGAAAAACTCGTTTTGCAACTGTGCTCTTCATCACTGAGAACACCTTAATTCGAACAAGATGGATGAAATTTGGTACATGGCATTAACATTGAAATCGTAAATTTCTATGAAAATTTTAACTAAATCTATTGACAAGTTGTTTGTCCAACTATCTATGTACAAAAGAACACGATAACTACAAAACCTAAAGAATTAAGTCAATGAAATTTGGTACAGGAATTAAAATGTAATTTCCTATCAAATTTTGAATTATACTAGTCAAAAGGTTGACGTGATCTTGTGACAACAGTTGTAAATGTATGTCACAGTTTTGTTTCAATGGGTTGAAAAAAAATAATATATCTTTTAATTTTGGATATGTATATATTAACCTCAAATTAGAATTAATTGCCATAGATCGCACACACGATAAATTCTAGAAAATTGCTATTCTTATTACAAATATAGAGTTTTTGTAAATTTTGTTTGTGGATGACATGAAATAGATTCTCAACTACATTCAGTATCAACAATTGGTACTTTTCAGTTATTCGGGAACAACTAAAAGTTCGCCAAATAAGCGTTAGTCAAAGAAAAAAAAAGCAAAAAGTCCCCAAACAATGCAATTTTAAGTCAAATTTAACGTTCAAATTTGTCAAATTAACGTTATCTACTTGGCGACTTTGTTCGCGTTTTGTTCAGATTGGTGATATTTGTTTTGTCATTCGCTTTGCTTTTCGACTTCGCTCGTGTTTGGCTCACACTAGCGACATCTTCCGCCCCTAAAACGGAAAAGTATTCAACAATTTTGCTGGAGAAAGAGAGGGATAACTCCATTATTACTGAGTACTTGAGGATGTTTGGAGGAGGAGACCATTTTATCTAGTTTTCAATGATATACGATAGTAAGCATTTGTTCACCTGAAATGCACGTAGTCGCTGAGAAACCTTTCTAATAATAATGATGAATATATATTTTGGTGTTATACCACATCAGATAATTTAACCAAGAGCTGCCAAAGAGGTCATCTAGATAATTTGGATTATGGTATGACAAAAGGAGTGAGGAGTTTTAAAATATTTAGTAGAATTTTAATAAAAAAATAAGTTTTACCATTTGAATGTAGTTATTTTAACTTAAATGAAATTTTGAAAATTTCTTACCAAAAATTCCAAAAATATAACTGTAAATTTTTTTTTGTTATGTCATGTAATATTATAAAAAATTATTTTTAATGTTATTAAATTTGATATCTGTATAATATTTCCTCAATTATAACACCTTTTTTAAAAACGTTTTTGAACTATAATTTACTATAATAGATTGCATTTTTATTCTGAAATCCAAAACATTTTCATTTTCTACTCATTGTTGTAAGATAAAGAAGAAGAGTTCTGTTAGTTATCTATGAAGTTTGCAAGATGAAAAAAAAAAAGATAAATAAAAAGTTACAATTTTTTAAAAGTTATTAAATGAATGAACTAGGCATTTCCATTTTTAATAGTGTTGTGGTAAGTCATGGGATCTTTGCTAGTTTAAAGTTGTTTGTCGCATGAAAAGTACGAACGCCCAATCTTAATTTTTTAAAAGACTGTAACTATGTGGTGACATCTTAATAAGTCAGTAACAGCCTCTTCACACGAGCGCACGCTTTTGTAAAATGGTTAAGTTACTAGAACCCAAACATCGCAGGTTCAATCCTTGTCGGAATTCAACCTACACATTGGCACAATTCCGCCAACACCACCGCCACATTGGTGACCTCAGACTATGAACGTTCAAACAGCTGTCGTGATGTCACCTACCCGCAACAAACGCAACTAACACAAAGTCGTCAAACTCACTTGACGCAGCAGCAAATCTCTTCGCTCGCCATAACACTTGGTGGTATCAAAGAACTCTCTCTTCGCTCGCCATAACGTTTGGCGCTATAAAAGTCGTTTGTCTCTACAGACTCATTGGTAGGATAGTATTGTGATGACATCTTAATAACTCAGTAACAGCCACTAGACATGAGTGTATGCTTTTTACAAATGGTTAAGTTACTGGACTTCAATCCCAAACATCGCTGGTTCGATCCTTGGTGGAATTCAACCTACACCTCGGCACAATTCCGCCAACACCATCTCTACTACTAAACACGAAAAGATAAATAAAATGGGAAATCTCGACAAATGTGACAACCTAACAGTATTCTTTATCTATTGTCAGTGAGTTTTCTAACGCTGGTACGATTTTTCTAAGATTGGCTTTATTGCAGAAAGTTACCTCTGATGATGTGGATCAAAAGGTTGGGGGCAGTAGCTTCTGAGGATTAAGACCCCTGAGCACAGAAAGGCTGAAGTATGACTTCTAACTCATATGAAGATTACACACCCATTCGTCTACACAACCCCTTTTTACAGGGGGGCATAATCACATGCCTCAGAGATAGAACACAGAGGAAGAACAATCATGTCCAAACCTGAACGCCCAGATCACGGGTAAGATGCGCTACCCTTAGGTTAGAATGCCGGCGAAAGGTGCTTCTAATATTAGGTATAGAAGAACTTACTTTGAGCTATCCCTTCATTTTTTTGTGTCAAGAAAAAGGATGTTTAATTTATAAAAGAATTTCAACAAACTTATGGGAATTATAATTTATTAGCAGTATAAGAATGATTTTCATTTATCTTAAATTGTTCCGTTTATTTTACAATTTTAAGTTTTTCTTAAGGAGCTTCAAAAGAAGCTGCGATTACTCATCTTTTGGAAGTCGGAACATGTATTTTCTCGACGTTTATGCAATCAACAATACTTTTTTCTTATGTAATTTTAAGTCTAAAGCATGCATTATACCGGTTTGACTTTTATTACCATCATTATACTAACATATTTAAAAAAAAGATAGTTATTTTTTCATTATAACGTGCTATCCAATTTATTCTTGGTTATACTTTGAAATTTTCCAATCTGCATTTTGAGTTTAGTTTCTTAGGCACTGCCGAAGAATGATTCTACTTATTCAAAAATTTAATTATGTATTAATTAAATCTTCTATTAAAACCATTCAACCAACGAAAAAAAAAGGTTTGGAATTTTTTTGCTCATTTGGAGAAAAAAGTGATCTCATAGAACTAAAATGAGACAGTTACCGGATGTTCTCTTTAGAAAAATGACCACGGAAAGAGCTCTTTAGCTGAATTTTATATTCTACTATTTTGTTTGTGGTGAGAATTCTTACAACTGTTATTCTTTGTGTAAGCATCGCCTCTGTCTTTCCCATCAGCGTTCCGTAATTCCTTTATCAGTAAAGTGTTCTTTTCAGTTATCGATTTCTTTAAAATTACTTTCGACGTATGACCACCAAAAGTTTACAAAAAAAAATATTTCCTTAATCAAAGATTTTTATTCATATTATTATAATTATTTAATTAGTTTGTGTGGAGGAGGCATTATGATTGTTAAATGCCTTAAATAACCTTATCCACCTCGTTTCAAAAATGAGTTTTTTTTAATTAAGCATATAGTATATACCTCTATTCTTGTTTAGAGAGTGATTCAAAAACATAAATAAATAGAAGAAGAAAGTTTTTGCCATTTCTGTAAATCCGTATGAAATTTTCGAAAAAAAATAGTAATGTAAAATATTAATTTCTTGTCCATATGGCCATTTGTATGAGAACTCAATAACTATAAAATACAAGAATCTAGAAGAAAAAAATTAATATGTGGTATAAAAGCAAATTATATTGAATACATTTTTTAAAATCTAACTTAAGTATTTAATGGTATTATGAACAGGAATGTTACGAAACGGTACAAACAAAAATCAAAATATTGACCTAAACAAGACAAAACAATAAGAAAATATCTAAAATTCGCTTTATTTACTGAAATAAAGAGATAATTCTTTTAAAAATTTAGAATATTATTTCACAATAATTAAAAGATGCATTTGTTTGTAAAGTAAACAACAGTTTTTAATTTAAAAATTGATATTAATTACCTTTATCCAAGACAGTGATTTTTTTCTAGCCAAATAAAAGATGTTTATAAATTGCTAACAGGATTGGGGAATTAATTTATCAGAGTCTCTAAATTTATAAAAACATATCTTTTAAAGAGAATGAAATGTAGACTAATTAGAAACAGAATTTGCTTTTTTAAATTCCTTAGTATTTTAATTCGTGAGAATAATTTTGAAGTTTATTGTGATTAAAAATTGCTTTAGTAGAAAAATATTCTTTCATCTACTATTAGCTTTTCTTAATTATAAATTTTAATTAATTACTTAGCCTAATATTAATATTCTAAGTATTTCTTAAATAAATGTCAATGAAAAACTTTAAGAGTGACTCTCACAAAACATCAATAAGTTTCTATTTGTTCATTTTTAAATGAAAATATCACGAGTGTTCCTTGGATAATTAATTAAGAATTTAAATTGCTCATGAAGTAAAAAGCAGGCAGAGGAAAAAAAAAAGAATATTTACGATTCTTGATAAGTCGTAATACGTAAAAAAATTGAAAGACTGTTTATATAAAAATAAGCTATCATAATTTGCGAAAGTTCACTTTTTAAAGTCCTGAAGTGATATAAATGATTTGAAAACATATTTAATCCTGAAAGAAGAATACACTTTAAATGAAGTTTTGAAGTCAATTATTTTCGTCTTTATATTCTTTGGGAAAATAAGTAATTTTTCTCCATAGTTTTTGAATAAAAAACAACGATATTTTAAAAGCTTTAAAAAATCATTTAAATTGAATTAAATTATTTTTGAAAACCTAGCTTTTATTGAAAATTTTTAAATATGCAAATCATTTATTTCTTTCAGCCTTTACAGGGGGAAAATTGTGAAATCAAGAATCTAAACATTTCATTAAATGACGTGTTACGAGTTTCACAAGCAATCGTTCTCAGAAAAGGGCCAGTTGAAAATTTCTGGAAATTCATCTTGTAGGCAAATAAAGGTTCCTTATATGAAACAACCTGTTTCTGAATTCTGGAAAGTAACTTCAATTTCAATAATAAGGATATGAGCAATTGTCAGTCTGCACTTCCAGAAGAATGTAAATGCGATAGCCTGAAAAAAGGGAATGACTTAAATATTTGAAATTTGGTATGCGAATTTACCACCAATTGTATTTCTCTCTCAAATATTGGTTTCAGTCGGTCTTCTTACTCGAGTAAAATACAAAACGGATATTCAGATAACCACATATCAGAGATTAATCAATCAAGAATTACACAATATGTTCAATAAAAATGCTAAATTCACGCTGAAGGTGAATATTTCATAATTATTGTATGCCAGTACCATGAAAAGTATTCCCTGACTTACCCAATGTGCCCAATTTATTGCTAGGATGGCGGTTGATTGTACAGTAAGCCAGTAAGTTTTAGGGAGACAACTCTAGCTAGTTTATTTGCGATAACAGCAGCTCTCTTAGATAAGCTAAAGTAGTTAAGTGTGTACCTTTATGATAGGAGCAATGAAAAAATAACCGAAATGTCGCCAAATAATTGTTAGTAGAGAAAAGTGAAAAATCGCCCCAAAATGCAAAATTACGCCAAATTTCATGTAGTTACTATTGCGACTTTGCTCGCATTTTGCTCACATTGGCGACATTTGTTTTGTCATTCGTTTCGCTTGGCGATTAGATTCACGTTTGGCTTACATGGGCAACATCTTGCGAGAGTATAACGGAAAAGTTAAGACGTATTCCTCAGAATCAATTATATTTATAAAAATATTTTAAAACCTTTAAAAATTTAAATAAAACTTTTTCCCCTTTCATTAATACTGTAATATGATTAGGGAAGAGACTTTTATGATTTAATTAATCATTTTCTGCTCCAATCTGAATTAAGAAAAAAATAATTTCACTACGATATTTTTCTTCTTCTAGAGCAAACATGCTTCAGTTTCAGTTTCTTTATGTAGATTTATAGAAGATCGAAATACTAATGAAAACCAACTAATACGATCTAAATTGAAGTTTATAGCCAACATACATGAATGTTCAGTGCTTGACCAGTAGTTTAAAACGTCATCTTTCCAAAAGAACTGTAAAAAAAGAACAGGTATTTTTGTTTTAATTGAATATTTGCTTTTCGTTCCCATTATATTTTTCGATCAATAGTTCATTGCAATTGCTTTTGAATCTGATGCAAAGTAAATACCAACAACACTGGATCATACAGAAAACATTTATCTCTGAATTGTGCACAAATTTTCTAGCTATGCTAAGTCCAAAGTTGCCAATGATGGTGATGTCACGTCCATGTTTCCACGGAAAGGGGGTGCAGTAGCTTCTGAAGGTAAAGACCCCTGAGCACCCAGAGGGTAGAAGGCTGACTTCTAGCTCAAATGAAGGTGATAAGTACATTCACTTGTACAACCCCCTTTTACAGGGGAGCTTATTCATACATCTCACAGATAGAACACAGAACAACCACGCCCGAACCGGGACTCGAACCCGGGATTGACGGGGAAGACAAGCTACCCCTATGCCAGAACGCCGTCAAAGTTGTCAATATTTTCATGAATTCAGTTCTAAATGTTTAAAGAATATTTAGACATATTTATAAAATTAATGGAAAATAATTGATTTGAAATAAATAAATGTTTATATTATCATTTATTTATTTATTTTTGTTTATGCTATAAACAATTTAGTTTCCTTAATTAATATATTATATTTTAAGAAATATTATTTATTTTATGTAAAATTATTTACCATAGACAATTTAATGACATTCACAAACATTATTTCGTTATGAAATAATGTTTAAGACCTAATCATTTAATGACATTTATAATTATTATTTCGCTATATAAAATTTTATTTTTATTTTTGGGTCAGTATTTGGTTTATTTCACATAACATTTATTAATCTATAAATTATTTCACAAAACTGAGGCAATTATGGTACATTTTTCTGATGAAAAAACAAAAAAATGAAACAATTTTTTTTTATTTGAAATCATTTTCATGCGTTTCCTATCATCATCCTATTTCTATTAATGACTTGCTACAATTGCTCATTTTTATTCAATTTTTCAAATCTCAATTGATACTTCATATTCAAGACTTGAAAATAAGTGTCATTAAAAGATTTATAAACTTTAAAAAAGAAAACAAATCTCAAATTTGATTGTATTTTGCTTCCAAAAAACATCTGTCTCAATTGAAGACAGAATTCATTTTTGGGATTATAATGATTTTGTTTGTTTATATGTACTTAAAACAAACCACTTAAAAAACAACAAAAAATTCCAATTAATTCCAAGAAAACAAATAACAACGAAAAGGTACTTAATGATTTGAAAAATATTCAACTTATATCTATTATTTTCTGAAACTTAAGTTATCCACCTTTTTTTCATGAGTATGCTGTCCAACTGCAGCTGAAATCAAACAATAACACCAAAGATTATTAGGCAGTTAGATATCTCAATGAAAACTACTTAAGAAAACGCTTGTTAATTAATTATCAAAAGGGGAACTTTTTATTAATTAGACATTCAGAAGTAGCGCTTTTAATTACCATATTTAAATCAAATGTTTCCCTTCTTTTCAAATCAGGATGCTTTTAAAAAATTAGGAAGCAGGAATATTTCACAACTTCATTCGCAAATGAAAATCATCAATTCATTAACATGAAACTTTTTTTTCGATTATTTCATTGCTTTTCGGGGAAATTATTATGAATAGAAAGGATTTATTTCCATAATGGCAAAAACAGCAGTGTTCATTATTTGAATATACATCCATAATTTATGGATTCGTCGAATTACATTCTAGAGTTATAATTTGTTTATGGCTTTTAAGTTCTTTTTTGTGTCATTTTCAAAAGGCATCGAACTTAATTAATTATTTAAATATAGAGTTTGAATGAAAAAAAAAAACAAGTTAAAAATTAAAAAAGAACTTTCACGCAACTGTCTTTTCTTCCTGATAAAAGAATGAAAATCATGACTCTAATATTTATTAATTTCAGAGATTTGAGTTGAGGTGAGAACTGCAAACATTGCCAATGCTTTACTTATTTAACTTTGATTATTGACTTAGTGTTAAGTCTATGTAGGTTGATAACCCAAAATAGATTCTAAATAAATAATCAGTTTTAAAATCGGATAATAACCCAAACTTCTCATATAAGGTTTGTCTTTTTTACTGGGTAATGCTAAGTTTGGGTTGAGTCAGTTCCACTCCAATGATGTGACAAGCGATTGGCGTTTTTGGCGTAGGTGTTGGCGGAATTGTGCTGGTTGAATTCCACCAAGGATCGAACCCTCGATCTTCCAATTTGCAGAGGAGTAACTTATCCACTATACAAAAGTGATCACTAGTGCTTAATGGGAGTTACTGGCTTATTAAGATGTCACCACAATACTCCCCTATCAGTGAGTCTGTAGAGAGAAGAACGACTTTATTGCGCCTGTTGTGTGCTCACGCCTTATACTTATATTAAATATGAAACACTTAAAGCAAAAGACTCGTGAGATATTCCGAGTAGTATAAAAGAAAATATGCATCAAAATGTCGAACGCCAACTAATTAAATGATTAACAGAACACACAAAATTCCAAAATCTTAAAAACAATGTTGCCATATTTGAAAAACTAAATATTGCAAATACCACAATAAAAGAAAGATAATATGACAAAATAGAGAGTTAAAAGCTAATATTTATGAAAACAAAGTTACCAAGTTTTAATAGAACGGAACATAGCCAAGCGTTATGGCTAGTGCATGAGAGTTGCTGCTGCATCAAATGAGTCTGACGACTTTACATTGCTGCGTCAAATGAGTATGACGACTTTACATTGCTGCTTCAAATGAGTCTGACGATTTTGTGTTGCTGCTTTGAGTCTGAAGACTCTGCTTTGGTTGCATTTGATGCGGGTAGATGGCGCCACGACAGCTGTTTGAAAATTCATAACGTCCGTGGTCATTAATTTGGCGATGGAGTTTGACTGGAATTGTGCCAATGTGGAGGTTGAATTGCGCCAAGGATCGAACACTGAATCAGAAGGTTGCGTGTTCAGATCACGTCCGGGCACCAGTTTAGCGATGGAGAATAACACACACATTCCATTAAAAAAATAAATATTTTATTGATAATTTTTAAAGCACTTTAAATACTTGATGAAATAATATGCCGTACACATTATTGATTTACTTAATTCAAAGTTTCAACGGTAGCAAAATTAAGTAGGAAAATGATAACATTTGCAAAGTTCCATCAGCCACTTATTCTAAAATAATAATAATAATTTCTTGCTATTGCCAACGCCAAAAGTAGAGTGTACTTAAGCTGCAAGAACTCCAGTTATCAACGCCATACGTTCAAATTAAAAGGTACGAAACGGCACTTCGAGTGTAATAAATGAAGCAAATATTTAATCCCCAATACATCGAGATGGGCTGTGCACGAATACGTAGCATGGATGGAAATTATATAATTTATATATTAATTTAAGGTAATACTTTTATTTTGTATTATTTTTCAGTTTTATTATTTTAATCCTTAAAAATAATGCAATATCAATACTTTGAACTTACATTCCGTTAATGACAATCAATTATATTCTAAATATGGGGAATTTCGATAACCTATGTATTTTGTTAGGAAAGATGAACTCATTTAGCCAAATTATGAGATAAATTATGTTTCCTTTCTGTTATCCTACTGATGAAAAATGTATCCTTAACACTATGAATACTTTTTCAAATTCAGCCGAATATTTTGCAAACAATTAGTACTATTAATACTATCTATTAAAATGGTTAAGATCTTATTTATATACCACATGTTTGTTAGTTTAGACTGCTGTCTTTTAAAACTAAATTAGTGAACACAGGAACACTGTATATTGTATTGAAAATTTCGATTAAAAAATCTTTTATAACCTCAAAGATAATCTATTTACTTTCTCATATATTTAATTCGGTTTAACTAATTCGTTTTTCAGATGCTGATAAATTTTTTCGTTTCAGACTACCCTAAATCCAAACATTTTCATATTTATGCAACTATCTCTATCTAAACATGATATGAGTCATCTTGTTAATAGCTTGTTTTTAATGTATAAAACATCATATGTTCCCCAAAACATTTTTCTCTTCCCATTTCTCCCAAATTTGTAGATTTTTTAATGAAATTTGTTGAAATGAAGTTTTTCTTGCCTATTGTTGTGCATGTGTACGTAACTTAAAGACTCAAAAGAGTAGGCAAATGAAATTTAATGCTTAATTTTATCATCAAACATGTTCATATGTGCCAAAAATGTTTTTATATTTTAGCCTAACGCGTCAAAGAGAAGAGTGTCTGTGGCTTTTTTTTCGCATGCACATGATAGCGATAACTCAAAAATGGAAAGACATAAAAATGTTAAAATTTTGTATGACATTTTGCTATTTAAACTGTAAATCTGTATGATAATTTTAGTCCAAGCTTCCGAATAGAAGATTTAAATTTGGCTTTCATTCTTACTCTCTGAAACACAAAAAGTTTTATAGTTAGTGATAGCCTTTGGAGTTTCAACATTCGCTTTCATAAATTTTTCGAGACTTTGGAAGATTTGCTGCCTCAGAAGATACAGGCTTTATTTAATGAAAGGAACTGCAAAAGAATGCTCTAGATTAAGATGGAATTGAGAAAATCACGGAGAAAATATGTGAATTGTTTCATATAGAAGTTGCTGGACATCTCAAACGATGGATAAGGCGTTATGAAACGGACATTAATTGTTCATTATTCATTGGAAGCTTTATGAAGCGCTATAAACTTGTTATTACTAGTAACGACGCTTTATAAAGCAACATCAACTAATTATTAATCTACTGAAGGCTTTATGAAATAAGTATTAAATGGCTAATTGGCGAATATATCGATTATCCTTATATTTCCAAAGTTGAAATGTCCTTTAAGAAGTCGACGATTTAACTCAATAAAAGAGAAGAATATTCGTCAAGAAATATGCATATAGCCTCCAAAAAGGATTCTCTGGAGACGTTCTGGCAATTAAAAATATGTTTGGAAAGATGTACAAATAAAGAATGAAAATATTTTAAAAGATATATGGAATTTTAAAATTTTATACTAAAAATTTATTTTTTAAAAGGGCTTATTTTGTATTTAAAAACAGTCTGCAATTCTCAATGCTAAGAAAGACTTTATTCAAAATGCTTTTAATAGAATTCTGCAGTACTTTTCTATACTTATAATACAGTTCAGTGCATGTGTTTGTATTGGGGCTCTACAGGCTAGAACCATTTGATTTACCACTACCAAATTCGGTACATGTATACCTTGAATACAGGGAATGAGCATTTTGGTGCCCCTTTTTTTAATTATGAATTATTAATTAAAAATTATCTTTCCGCCAAAATATTCTTTTAATTTCTCCACCGCAAAAAGAGTAAGACCTCAGTTTTTCCCCCACGCTAACGAGATTAGACTGAACATACATTCGACCGATTATTTTAGAAGATTCTATTTATTTTCTTATTGTTTAATGCATTTAAATTTAGACATTGTTAATTAATCTATCTTTCGGGATTATTCTGAAGCATTTTTGAATGAAAATAAAGCTGAATTAAGGAAGTACAAAATTGCTAATCTGCAAATTCATTACCCAACTGGCGTAGAAAATCCACTCATTTGCGTTACCATAATTGTCAAATTCCCGCATACGCAATGTGATTGTTGACAACTGTATTTTCAAAGGACATGAACTTGATTAATTGGTTTACTTTTTTGTTTTATTTCAGGTACACAATGTAGATAATTTTTAAAGGTTAGTTATGTATCTTTTGCAGTAATATATTTTTCGTTTATGTTTTTAGTTTTTATTACATCGTTTTTCAAGATGGTTTTTTTTTCACACTAACGAAGTTAGGTTTATCATAATTTCGACTGATTATTTCAAACCATTCTGTTTACTTTCTTACTGTTCGATGCATTTAAAACTAAACATTCTTAATTAATAGATCATAATAAATCTGAGAACATTTTGTTGAATAACTCTTGAGATATTACATGAATCAAGAAAGCTATTTTTTAATTTTCATTAAGCTTAAATGCTCACTCTGTGTTCAATCCTCGTATTAAAAATGTTTTGTTTCGGTAAAAAATGTTTTTATATTAATTGCTGTTTAATTTTTCCCACTTTAATTTAAAGCATAAATTCTACGGGAACTAATAGAAACTTAGAGAGATACATATTACGTTCTGGTTGAAGGTCTTCATAATGTTATGAGTGAATTACATGAATATCAAAATTTGAAGCTATTAAAATAAGAGAAACATAAAATATTTAATTATTAAAATATTAACGAGCATTAAGATGAGCAAATTTGCTGGTTGCCAAAGACGGCAAGTTTTAAATATATTATCTTAAATTTCAATACATTTCAATTTCAATGAAAAAATTACTATAATAAATGGAAATGGAAAATATCTATCTAGATATTTTCCATAAATACTTTGGCTAGCTAGAGATATATAATATATCTATCCAGTTATTGCACTAGCGAAGTTTGTCCATAAATTAAAAAGCAGTGAAACCATTGTAAAGGAAAAATGTCATAATTGTTTATGTCTCTCTCTCTCTCTCTCTCTCTCTATATATATATATATATATATAAAACATGAAAAATAATTATTGTATAAAAAGTAAAATATATAAAAATGCTCGTAAGTATAGATATTGCAGTCATTTCACTAATTTAAGTAATTTATTTTTTGTACGAGATAATATATAGTAAAAAATGCTTAACATGTGTATTAAAAATCTAAGCCATTTTCTATAAAAAGTCTAAGACTTCAATCCATAAGAGATTAATTTTTGTAATAATGTCTTTTTAAAATCATTTAAAGAGGTAAACTGGAAAAGAAATGTTTTTTACTCATTTGAGAATTCGGATTTTAAAATAATCTTAGACGCATCGCATAAAAATTTCATTCTTATTGTGATCTAGCAGGAAAAATAGTTTTAATTGAGATATTCGTTAAAAATATTTAAGGAGTAAATGCAACAGTGAAATAAAATTTAAGTAGAATTAAATAAAATATTTGTTATTCTAGTTAATGGAGTATAGAATACATAATAAATATCATGAATATGAAATAAATTTTTCCATGTAATAAATTCAGTCTCCTTTGTCCTTTTTTATATTTGAAAATTTTTGTACTGCAGTATTATTAATTTTTTAATCATGACCAACAATTATTTTGACAGTCAGTAACATTGTCATATTGATTGACAATGGTAAAATGTTTAAATTGTTCACTGTTTCTAATATTTTAACTCTGAAATATTCAGGATTATAACAATTCTGAAATATTCTGGATTATAACGATGTCTTCCTCGCCACAATAACTTTTATAATATAAATTCACAATTGAACTTTGCTGATTATTGTGTACGTCAGAACACTTCGAAGTGGTAACATTACAGTTAGATTATAAAACAATATTCATATTCAAATTTGCATGCATATTTATGATTAAGGAATGCTGAAAAAACATATAGAAAAATGTCGTCATTTTAAGTTCGCATTTTGATCTGAAGTGCAGATATTCTAAAGAAAATATTTTTTTAATGTCATTTCCAAACCTTTATATACAAAATGATTTCATCTTGTATTGATAATTTGCCTAAAATTTCACGCTTTTTATTATGTGAAAACCAGATGTTTTGATTTGAGGATTTTTGTAGCTTCAAAATGCGTTGTCAACAAATTACTGATATATCGGATTTTTTTCCTATTTTCTGCTTTTAGGGTTTGAAGAAAATAATGCAGACATTTGACGATTTATCGTCAACTAATGCTATAACTTGATTTCCAAATTATTCATTTCCTGAATTCGTACGAATTGTCTTAATTAATTTAAGTCTTTAACCAATTTGAACTGGTTTGAAACAATTACGAAGCTATCAGATTTTTCATGAGTCGATATTTAGAAATACGACGGTTTTTTTTCAGGTCAAAATCGATCGAGCTCATTATATATATAGAGAGAGAAATTATCATTATAAATATATAGAGAGGGAAAGGAATAGAGACTGATCGAGATTGTTTCAAATCAGTTTGAACTGGTTAATGATTTAAATTATTGAGACAAATAATGACATAAAAATAACGCTGTCTCATATGATATTTAAAATTTGCGAGCGTACATTTCATTAAAAAAAAATACATTTTGTCTCATCAGGACAATTTAGTATTCTACTCTAACAGTAGCTAATGAACTGATTCTCAAACCAAACCTTTGTGAAATCAACAATTAACAGTTCTAGAAATATTAGTGAAGTTTTGTTGAATTAGATAATTCTCATGCAAAACGTTGAGTTGCCTCTAATATGCTAATATATCTAAACAATCGCAGAAAGCCTCTGGGATCCTGTATAATTAGTTATGAGCTTTACCCATTAGCTCATGAGGCATTAACTAGAAACGGCTTGCTACGAATATGTGTTTTATTATTTTAAATTTAGAGAAATCGTTTATCATAATTACTGGGAAAATTAATGTTTGTGGACGAAGTAATGCAGTGTTTTCCAGAAAAGTCGTTTACTATGGTTAGCAGAAAAAGTTTATGCAGGAAAACGTCTTTCATTTTTGCCGAAATGGATGAGTGGTTCAATGAGATAGAAATTGAAAATAAATGTGCATTATTCTAATAGATTCAATGTCAAACAGGGTATAAATTATCGCCCTGAGATAAAATTAAATTGAGATTTCTAAAGAATATTACTGAAGTAAGGACAAGGAGGAATTGATGAAAATGTGGAAATTTTTCTACAGCTATATTTTTCAATCATTTATTTTTAATTGTATTTGTCTATCTGGTAGTTATTTTCATACCCTTATGCATCAATACACAGTATTGATGCCATTTAATTCATTTATATAATGGTTAATCATAACTCAGTATTTATATACAAATCATCGTTGGAATACACATTTCATAACTAATATCAAATTTTAATGCTTTCATACTAATAACTATTACAAGTATATACAGAGTGGTTGCAAATAATGTTCCACTTTTAAACTGTCATTAAAAGAAAACTATTGGAACGAATGTTAACAATCTTGGTAATAGTTTAAAGGAGGTCATGGGAATTTCTTTTCAGCCAAAAACAAAAAAAAAAGTCAAAAAAATAACAAAGTAGGATTAAGTAAACTATCAAATTAATTAAGCAAAATAGGATATGAAGATACCGGTTTAAAACGTATCTAAATATTTGTGAAATGTATTATAACGCATGTTCAATGTGGGGTTTTCTTAAAAGCACTGTTTATGGTGAAAATCTAAATAATTTGGTGGAACTGAAACATTCTGTAAACTAATATAAACTTAACATTCCTCTTGGTACCGGCGTCTTGGTCTAGAGGTAGCGTGTCTTCCCCGTGATCTGGGCGTCCCGAGTCCCGGTTCGGGCATGGTTGTTCTTCTCTGTGTTCTATTTGTGAGATGCTTGCATGAGCCCCACCCCCTGTAAAAAGGTGTGTGTAAGCGAATGTGTGTATTATCTTCATATGATTTAGAAGTCAGACTTCTGCCATCTGGGTGCTCATGGGTCTTTACCATCAGAAGCTACAGCACCCCCTTTCCGTGGAAACACGGACACGACATCATCATCATCATTCCTCTTGGTATGTCTAGTCATCTGACCGCGGTTCAAAATTACGAGGTCAGTCCCAAAATAGCCCTAGTGTTTCTTTAAAGCTGAACACTAATATAAATAAATTAAACTAAAACTAAATCCTCTTAATATGCTACGAGTTATTGTTGAAAATGCACTAATGCGACTTAATTTAATTTATAAAATGATGAACGCCACAGCGGACATGTTTTGAAACACATTTCAGAAACGATTAAACATATCTTAAACCTATGTCTTCTTGTCTTACTTTGCTTAAAAATATTCTATACAGCGCCTTTGCCCCTTGTGGCGAATTTTTAAAAGACGTTTTTGGCGGAAGAGAAATTTTCATTGCCTCTTTTAAATTATTACTAGGTTTGATAACATTTGGTTTAGTACTGTTCGTAGAGTCGTAGTAGAGTCGTCTCAGAATCTGTTCGTCAACAGATTCTGAGACGACTCTATTTCGACGATTGCGTCTCATTAAGGGGTGAGACGCGGAAGAATGAGTACATTTCCGGTAATCACCTTTTGCCTTGAACTTCTCCCCTTAGATACTTTTTAGTTCATTTTTTTCATGTGTATGGGAGTTGTGTGTCGTTTCTGACCAATTTTGTTTTAACTCAAAACATCCTATTCATATGGCACAAACGCTTTCAGAATCGGTAAGTAGGTAATTGTAGTCATTTTTTCATATTATGTATTTAAAAATAATAATATTCTAAAGTAGAAAAATGATTAAAAATATTTTTTAAAGATCAAAATATATAAAATATTTTTTTTTTAAAATATAAAATTTGTAACATTTTTAAGAGACTCCACATTTATAACAATTCCTTAAATGAAAATAAATGTTTTAAATAGAATAAACTCTGCATTATCCATTGTTACTAATCTTAAAACATTGTCCAAAAATTCAATAGCATATAGTAGAATTTTTAACATTTCAAAAATCATTATTATTTCTTAAAAATGTAATTACCGAATTTTAAAAACAGAAAATTTTCATCTATTCTTCATAATTTAATGTTTTTGCTTCTTGTATTAAATAAAAATTCCTCTGAAATATTTCATTTTTTTCTGAAAATTTATCAAAAAATAGGCAGTTTAACTTTGAAAACAGAAAAATAAAAGTAAGAATAGAATTAAAGAGAAAAAGGTAAATAATTGAATGAGAAAAATATTCATTTTTGTATAATTTTTTAAAATTATTATTTCCATTAAAAAAATTTAAAACAAACGATTTTGTTTTAAGATAATATGAAGATAGCCCTAAGCAACAGTATGACTTCGAATTTCTCGATTGCTACGCTTTTAACTTCTCTTTCATTTTAATGCATGTCTTTTGACAATATTTTTATAGGTTTTAAAATAATGATTTAACGATGACTAAAAACAAGCATAGGTTAATCGCTCACACTCAAGCGAAGGCAAGAAAAGTAAATCTTTCGAAAGCAAATGAAGCATTTCTATTGTGTAAGAGTAAAAATACACGGGACGAGTTTCTGTCAGAATAAAGTAACGCAATTCTAAAAGGAAACTTCAAAAGCAGAAGAATATGTCTGGCACAAGGTAGACAAATTGGCTCTCACATCACTGAAATTCACTATCAAAAATCAATTTGTATCGTTAATATGTGTTGATTCAATTTCTTTTCACACTTTAATTAATAAAATTTGGCCTTTAAAGGTCATAAAAGTTAATTAAAGTTTATATTTGAGCTTTTATGAACAAAATTTGAAACAATTTTGTAAATATTAATAACATAACTGGAAAAAATATCTTATTAATAATGCTTTGAAACCACGTGATTCATATATGCATTTATTATATAAAATAAGCCTTTTAGGCAATAAGAGAATTCGGTACGTTTGAAGTATTTTATTCAAAAGCAATTTTTACGTTTAAAATAATATACAGGCCAGTTATAGTTAAGTTTCCGCTATTAAGAGCATCCTACAATGCAAACAATTGCTCAAAGTGTATACAATCAGAATATATTTCGGAAAAATTCATTCCAAAATGTTTCCTAGAGGTTTTTTTTTACGGAAAATATTAAATTTCACACAATAAAGGACCAAAACTAAATACAGAAACGATACTAAAATCCAGAACAAGAAATATGAGTAATAAAATGAACAATCAAGAAACGATGAAATTCCATAGCGCTTCTTGTGCAAAGCATCACAACTGATGAGTTACAATCTGCTGTTGAACACATGGACTTGAAATTTTGAAAGTAAACGAGGGTGGTGGTTACTTGGAGCATCTTTCTCTACATCGTCTTGGATACGATTAATAACTGCTCCTCTTGCTCAATTTCTTCCTAATCTGTTTTTGTTTATTCACACTGAGCTTTTTTCCCCTCAAAGAGCGCACTCTTATTATTTTCTTTCCTTTATTAAATGGGATGGCCGCGGTAGCTTGGTTGGTAGAGCGTCAGTCTAGTAACCGAAAGTTGCCGAGTTCTGTCCTAGTCTCTGCCAAAGACAGCCGTGTTTGCGAATGGCAGTTGGGGCAAGTTAAATAGGACGTGACTGCAAAGTCCTCCAAGTTTCCGTAACAAATCATACCTCTGGGGGTATTGAATCAGGGATGAGTCGGTCTCTGATTTGGATCTGAATTCTGATTTGAAGATGGATGAATGAATTTGACCTCCCCTTAAAAAGGGTTGTATCGTGTGTGTTCGAGCAAAGTCGCAATTTCACCTTACGCTGCTCGTTAACACGAAAGGCTCACACTTCTGCCTTAGTTCGAAAAAGCTACTTCTCATTCGGCTTGGTATGACCAAGTGGTATTAGACCTACCACCATCACACTAAATGGAGTTCGATGACAAGGTGATCAGAAACTAATTGATGAATTTTAATATTTTTTATGCATTCCATTTCGGTAGTTCATTGTGTTAAAATTAATGCTTTTCTCTAAAAGGCGCCTTCTGGTGGACAATTTGGAACCAAATTTTTTTTCTCTCGCTATTCTGCGAGCGCATCTCATGTATAGTCTATATACCAAATTTCGTTGCCATCCGTTCACCTGTTTGGTTTTTAGGATGTCATTCATAGGGGAAGTTCAATTATAACCATAAAAAATGTTCATCTCAAGTTACATCGGGTTATAATACGAGTAATAAGAAATCGCATATTAATAAATTTTTGACAGCAGTGAATGCACACAAATAATAAGACATTGCATTGAAGTTTTCAGATTTATTTTCTTGAAGCGCGTATGTTTTTTAGAACTATTGATCAGATTTCTCATTGACTTCCTCGAAACATAAACAGTTTAAACAACAAAAGATTGTTCCTTTTTCGAATAAACTTTTTTTTTCTAACCCTTTGAGATAATGAAACATGCATCTTTCTTTTTCAAACGTTCCATTCTTTCACCACTTCATTTATCAACTGGTTTCTTTTGCAGTCAACGAATTTTTTTAGATAACTTTTTCCTGCCTTTGTTTCGGAAGACCTACTTTTTCTCTGAGTTACCAGATAAACCCAAAGTTCTATGTTTAAACTTGCTTGAATTCAATACAGGTCAAACATTAGATAAAACAAGAATGATAGGTTAAGATTCTGATAAATTCACGGGCGAGAAAATAAATGAGTTTTTGAAGATGCGTTTACTTGCATATGTAGAAGACAAATTCGTGTAAGCGAAGAATACAATATGAAATAAGTGAAATGTTAAAAGATATATGCTTATAAATTGCAATTACTATCTTTTAATAAAACAGAAGAAAGATTACAGTTTATTATTAATAAAAATGAATTTTTACAAGTTCAAAAAATTACCTTTTAAAGATACAGATTTGAAAGCAGTGTGAAATTTTGCTGAATTTTGGCAATTCTTTTCAAAAAAGTATTTTTTCTGGCTAATTTCCAACTATGCTGTTGCTCTGAAATCATTCATCATTCAAATCCTTTTAAATGTTTTATGGTAAATATGATCACGTGTATGTATTTCATTGTTGAAATTTAAAGAAGGATTTTATTCAATACCTATGTTGTTCAAGGGACGAGTAAAATAGATGAACTACAATACCATGAAAATTATATTTTAATAGAGCCTGGTATGATAGGCCCCCATTAGAAAGTTTTGTGTTCACAATGAGCCGAGTATGTTTAAAACAATTAATTCCGTTAAATATAGTAATCAGATTAAAAATGAGATGGAAATTGTTGACGAAAATTATCAGAAATTGGATATTTATAGCTTTTTATTTAAGTAACACATTAAAGTTTTTTAAAGTAACACATATTTTAATTTCAATTTCACAATATCATGTACACCACATAAATCAATGAAGTATATCAAAATGATTTAAACGATATTGATTATGGTAACGATAACGATAAATGATATTCTCTAAGATTCAGTTGGTCTAAAAACGCTAATTATCTGCAAAGGATCACGGGCGATTACAATACAATTCTTTTTTGAAAAGTATGTTGTTGTTGTTATGACACTTGTCAAGATAAGTCCGCTGCCGAAAGCGATTTGAAGTCGAGTTTGTGCAGTAGCTTCTGAGGGTAAAGGACCATGAGCATCCGTGGGCAGAAATCTGAATTCCAGCTCACATGAAGATGACAATCACTTGCACAATCCTTTTCACTGGTGGACTCTCCGGGACGCCAGATCAGTATCCTTAAGCTCGGACGGTGGCTTCGGAAAATATTCTTGGATGCTAGAAATAAATTAAAAAATATTTTTCAGCTAACAATGAAGTTCGTTCAGCATTATATTTATTTGATAAAGATTTCTAACCTTTTCGATGATGATGATGTCGCGTTCGTGTTTCCACGGAAAGGGGGTGCAGTAGCTTCTGAGGGCAAAGACCCCTGAGCACCCAGAGGGCAGAAGTCTGACTTCTAGCTCAAATGAAGGTGACACACACATTCGCTTGCACAGCCCCTTTTTACAGGGGGCACGATCATACATCTCACAGATAGAACATAGAACAACCATGCCCGAACCAGGACTCGAACCGCGGATCACGGGGAAGACAAGCTACCCCTATGCCAGGACGACGGAAACCTTTTCGATGATTTCATTATTCCACGCATTGAAAGCTTATGGTTTATCCCCCCCCCTCTTGAAAAAGGGGGAAACCCTGCAAATTGTGGAGTTGCAATCTTACCAACTATTTACTTTTTTTCCTTCTTTACTAATCTGTTCTGAAAAAAAATTTGAAATAAAAAAAGAACAGACTGATAGCTGAAGGTAAAAACAACACTATAAGATCAAACGGTATACGATCTACGGTATAAGATCAAAATCATATTTCAACAGATTATGCAATGTGACTAAATATTTTTAATGTGTTATTCTAATAAAAAACTATAATTATCCAATTTCTGATATTTTTTGTCAACGATTTCCATTTCATTTTTCATTTGATTACTACATTTAACGGAATTAATTTCTTGGTTAAGATATGTCAGCTCTCAATAGGCACTTTAACCACACCAGAAATGTTTTGATGCCTGTATGCAGCTTAGAAGTAGGGCCGCGGTGGCCTGGTCTCGGCTTCGGAACCGGAGGGTTTCAGGTTCGAGACACGATTCCACCGAAGAACCGTCGTGTGAGGGGGTCACGGACGTTAAATCTGTCAGGCCAAACGTCCTCCCACTGGTGTGGTGTGGAGAGGGGGTGCCAGTTCAAGTGTCGTCCTCATCATCTGATCTTGGTTCAAAATGACCAGGTCCGTACTAAAATAGCCCTAGTGTTGCTTGAAAACGGGACGTTAATATAACTAAACTAAACTAAAGCAGCTTAGAAGTAAAGAACGTTAACCACCAGTGATACAAAATTTTAAACAGTATAATAGAAAATTAACAAATAAAATGTTCAAGCATCTCTTCAAAACAAAATGAATCGTTTGATTTTCTCAATACATATCTTTATAAGGCAGACGCTAACGTCTTTAATAATTTAATAATTTTCTTTTTTAATCAAAAGTATGTCTCGTGATGGACCATCTGTAATAACATTGATTCGAAGCAGAAAAATATCTCTGCCAGTAAACATCGTCCATCGCAATCACATCCATCTCTTAATGTAGCAGCGAAAGGAAACAAACGCAAATATTTTGTTCATTTTTCGCTGCCACGGAAGATGATGGATTGCGACAGAAATTAATCTTAGTTTGCATCCTCGAATCTTTTGCTTCCAGCTATTATTTCTAGAAGAATTTGACGGTTTATCATGAGAGAATAAGTGCAAGTGTTTATTAAGTGTTTGTCCTGGCACTTTTTGAATATACAGTATTATGGTTCAATTTACTTGACAGTGGTATGGATAGAAAGAAATGGTAAAATGCTCCTAGATTCCTTGGGCGATCAATAAGTTCTTCGGAATTAATGATTGTTGAAAATTTTAGTTAAATATTTTGTATGTAAATTTTAAAAGCTCTCTCAGCGAAATGCTTCTAAAATTCAAGTTTGGATGGAGATTCAATCCTTTTGTTTTAAAATCCTTATTTATTGCGTTAAGCATTTCTCAAATTTTCTGTCGATATCTTCAAACATCCGAATTTATTATGGAAAAGAGGGGATAGTTTTCAAAATCAAAAGTTTTTAATAATATTCCACTGCCATTTAATTCAATTCATTGTTAATTATTCAATTAAAGTTCTACGGAATTTCAAAACATTTTTTAAAATGCGTCTAAAACTTTGCGTGAACGAATATGTGGAATCTTAATATCATGATAGTAAAATTCCTCCTCTCTCTCCACGTGTATCGTGTATTCTTAGCTTTACCTTCAAGATGGCTGCTGCTGCGTTTAATCCATTTATCTTGTGGCAATATCTAAATCCACTTTCATCTTGTAAATCGTCTACTCCCATAGTGCACTTTTTATGGAAATGAGTACACGAACAAATCATATTCTTGATTGTTGTATTAGCTTTATATTTACAAAATATACAGAAAAAACATTCAAAGATATCAAGTCCGCTCATGGCGAACGACACCACCTTCCTCCAGCGTCTCTCGTCCTTATCTCTTCCTTCGTCGTTATCTCCTGGTCCCTTTTAGTAGCGTCTCACCCCGTCGGACAGCACGTGACCTTTGTCCGGACCGGTTTGAAACCTTCCTTGTTGAGGGTCGAGGAGTGGGAGCCTTACAATGATCCACAATAACGTGTAAAAAGCACATAATTAAATTTTAATATCACCAATGATGAGATTTTAGTTTCCTTGTTTGTTGATACTTATGCACTTGTCATAGACAAGCCTTACACGAGTTTGGGCAGTAGTTTCTGAGAGTAAACGCCCCTGAACACCCGACGGCAGAGGTCTAACTTTTAGCTCATATGAAGATGAAACTCACACAATCGCCTGTTACTGGGCGGATCCTTTATATACCTCACAGACAGCGCACAGGGGAAATACAACCGTGCCCAAGCTGGGATTTGAACCCAGGACGCCCAGATCGCGAGGAAAGTGAGCTAACTCTTAGTTAGGAGGCCGGCTGTGTTTCACTTCAATAGCAAGAGACAGTATTGTAAAATAGACTTAAAACAATTTCAAAATCTTAATTTATGAAGATGCTGTCGTATTCGTATTTTCACCGAAAGGGGTGTAGTAGCTTCTGACTTCAAAAGTAGAACTTCCAACTCAAATGAATATGACACACATATATTTGCTTGCACATCCTATTTTTACAGGATGTGGGAGCACATTCACAGGCCTCACATAGAGTACACAAACGAAGAACAACAATTCTCGAACTGGGACTCGAACCCGAGATGTCCAGATCATGCCCCTACTAATATACCCCTACTACCTCCGAGTTGCCCCTACTAATATGCCAGGAAGCAGGTAAAAAATTAAAAAGTGGAAGTAAGGGAAGGTTTTTGGAAGTAAGTTTTCAGTAAAGTGTGAAGTACTTTTAATCTAGAAGCATGCATTTCGACTTGTGGTCAATATACCAACGTTGTAGATTTCTATCAAACTTTGAACAAAATTTATGAAATGATTTCTGTCCTATTTTTCGAATAAAACTTAGCAAAAAGCTATTTTAAAATGGGCAAATTTATATGCGATTTTGTGACATGAATTACTGTTGTATATCAATTTTTTTAATAATAGAAAGGGAGGCATTTGAAATGCGCATTTGTTTTTCTGGTGCTTGTGTAATAATAGCATTTTAAGAATTAGTCACGGAAAAATATAGCCAAAATTGCATAATATATTCTTCTATAATTATTAAGGGCCGCGGTGGCCTGATGGTAAGATCTCGGCTTCGGAACCGTAGGGTTTCAGGTTCAAGACTCGATTCCAGAGAAGATCCGTCTTGTGATGGGGTCTCTTGCAGGTTAAATCTGTCAGGCCAAACGTCCTCCCGCTGGTGTGGAGAGGGGGCTGCCAGTTCAGGTGTCGTCCTCGTCATCTGACCGTGGTTCAAAATTACGATGTTTCGTCCCAAAATAACCCTCGTGTTGTTTAAAAAAAAACAGGATGTTAATATAACTAAACTAAACTACCCATAATTATTGAATCAATAAATATAAATATACTAAATGAAATTTATAATACATAAATACACCCAGAAGAGAAAAAGCGAGATTATTTGGAAGGACCACTCACACTTTATCTCTGTTTAGAGGGTGCTTGTCTTGTTATAAAATTGCTGACTAATTATTACATTAATAAGCAATTTTAAAAATATGATAAACTATTGAAAAAATATTACAGAGAGCATTACTGCATGCATGAAAAAATGACATATTTCCAAGCTTTCCGACGTATATACAACTTTTAATCCATCCTAGACAAGAAAGCACAGGGAGTCGAAAATCAGAGGTCGTCTGTCCGGAACGGAAGTAAGTAGGAAGTGAACCTTTGATATCGCACTCATAAAATATTGCCATAAACTGACAAAGGTCAGCCAAGAGACTCCTTTATCATAGCAGCAGTTTATGGAGGTCGTGAAGATCCAAGTAGACATCCATTACTTCGTGTTTATTTTCTGTCTAGGACAAATCACAGCATAAACTTTGTATCAGTTGATGTACTTTTTTCCTTTTCAGGGAAGTTTTCTTCTTTGGGAACAATTTCTGAAGAGATGAATTCAGATACATGTTTAATTATAGTTATCAGAAAAGAAATTGGAATAAAATAGAGTAAAATTCGTATATAGAAGATCGTCAGTTATAATTTATTACATTATCTTTTGTAATAGACGATTTTGGATATTTATAAAAAAAATGGGCTTATTGTTCGGTATTTCAGTTTTAAAATTCCCAAAATAACCCTAAATAATTGTAATTTTATTTCAAAGTTTCACCATACACACTAGACACAAATTCTAGATTAATTTGATGGGGCCTATAGGCAGACCCTCGACCAACGAAACACCTCGCAATTGAGGATGAGAAGCTTTCGGTATGGTAGTTGATTCTCGCCACTCTAATGGGTACAGTAATAGACGAGGGTTGTTAACTCCCTTCGATCATGCGGTGTACTTCCTAAGGAAAGAATTGTGCCGTGGCAGGCAACTGTTCTAAGAATTCAATCCTTATTCTACCAATTTTGCTATTGAGACTATCCAGTCACTCAGATTTTTTTTGTGCCTTTAGATGGGTCAGAGTAACCGGTTAAAGGTTAGGTAGGTTATATTCTTCATCCTAATTTATTTCTATTTTAATTTAATATCTTGCAAGCGCTTTTATGTAATAGATATTACAACAAATTGAAATTTAATGTATTTAATTGGAAGTCTGGAAAGTTGTTTCTTTATCTCGTCTATTAAAACATTAAATAAATTTAAAAAACTTTGAAAGTAAGAAGTTAAAAGTTATTATTTTTATGTTAAATATAAAGTTTAAATGGGCCACTGACTTGTCAATCAGTGAACCAAATAAAAAGATCACGTATTTGTTAGTTTCTTTGAGTACCTGAAAAAATATTCTTAAAAATTACAACTTTTGTATTACTTGAATTTAATTTAATCGTTTACAAGTATAGTGATTCAATAAATCAAATGAAAGGACAAATTTAGATAATCCTAACAACATAGAAAAAAAACTCATGATTTCGGGACCTTCTTGGCAGTTACCTGCTTTGATATTCCACTTCCTGATTTGTCAGGTAATTTCCGTATTAAGAAGTCAGTTGATATGCTATTTTATAATAATATTATTTATTATTATTATTACGCTATCATATTATTATTGATAATAATCATATCACTTATATGTTATAATATGCACCATTTCGTTGTCAATAAATCGATCAAATTTTATATTCAATTATATACATATGCAGAAAATTGGATGAATATTAATATTACTTTTCGGACTTGAAAATGGGATAGTGAATTTATTCATTATTCCTAGCCACTGTATCAAAATTTTTTTTAAATAAAAGGCTTTTCTTAAAAGGGAAGCAAAAAGAAATTCAAAGACGCCAGAGCGTCTGCTATGGTGTTTCTTCAGTAAATATTATTTCAATGCCAACAGACACACACAAAAAATAATACTCAAATAAAAGAAGTTTTCACTTTCGTATGAATATTGATCGTGAATTTAAATAGATAGTATATCTACTACATAAAAAAAAAATTGTAAACGTTCTTTTAAGGTTTAAAACTTATTTCTAAAACCTCTTTGATGTTGCGAATTTTTATTCATCTGTCATAAAAATAAAAAAAAGCAACTTGTAAGAAAGAATCTGGAAGTCATAATGCATATAATTCAAGGTCAAATTTTTAATACTTTTGTTGCATTTACGAATTTTACAGAAATTAGACTAAATGGCTCGATAAATGTGATAGTTGAAATCCAATGAATGGGTTTATGATTAAATAATTAAATAAAATTTTACTATAATTTAAAGAGCGGGTTCAATTAATCTACTTCATTTAGCCATAAAAGCAACTACATAAGCAAATTTTAAACATTTTCATTTAAATCTGTTTGATATGTCTACGGCGAACTGTGTGATCAATTCAGCAACAAGAACTAATTTTGATAATTTCCGAGTAATTTCTACTCAGAAATAAAATTGGGAAACCCAGAAATTGATATTCAAACTCTTTTTTTCAAATTTAAATGATCAAATTGTTGTTAAATTCTGAAATCATTGAAATAATAAGCATTCAATTGAAACAAAGATTTTAAAAAGTTTTAAAACTGCAAAACATATGAATGAAAGGAAAATTATTACTTATTCCATATTTATAGACATGAAACACATAAAAGTGTATAAGAAATTGTGAACAAAAAATAAATAATTCAGAAAGTAAAACTTTATTCTTAACTGCGCGTCAGAAATCACGGAAAAAATATCGTTTTGACAAAACGCAACTTGAATGGATCCTTCGATGGTGATATGATACCATTGATGATGATTACGTGTCCGTGTTTCCACGGAAAGGGGGTGCAGTAGCTTCTGAGGGTAAAGACCCCTGAGCACCCAGAGGGCAGAAGTCTGACTTGTAGCTCAAATGAAGATAACACACACATTCGCTTGCACAACCCTTTATACAGGGGGGCACATTCACACGCCTCACAGATAGAACACAGAGTAACAACCAAGCCCGAACCGGGACTCGAACCTGGGACGCTCAGATCACGGGAAGACATGTAACCCCTGTGCTAGGACGCTGGCATATGATACCATTGAACTATTTTATTGAAGAGCTAATTCTATGGGGTGATCAGCGAATAACCCTGATTTCAAAATTAAATATCTCTGCAAAAAATCGATAGAACCATGCCGGAAACTGTGCGTTTATTAGCAAAACTTTAAAAACAGCGTACAAAAGTTAAAAAATTTAATTACAAAAATCGTGAAAAGATGGTGCTCTGCTCTGAAAACTCTTTCTCTGAAAGGAGTCTTTTAAAAAAAATAAAGTGATGCGGTCTTTGCAATCAAAATACAATTTTTTTCAAAATGTTCACCGTCGAAACAATGAGATGGCGTAATCGAACAATGAAATTTGCAATGTCTCAACGGAAATGCAATCACAAGCGACACCCATCAACGATTCAAGCTCATCTATAGGGCGGGATTGTTTCTATTGACAGTGTATTTCAATGCTCCCCACAGAAAGAAATCACTCAGAGTCAGATCGGGAGTCATTTTTCAATTTTGACGTCACAATGAAAGCGTCTATCGGCATTGTGGTGAGAGCGCCATCTGTTAACGATTTTCGTAACTAAATTTTTTAAGCTTTTGTACAGCATTTTTACAGTTTTGCTTATAAACGTACAGTTTACCGCATAATTCTATCGATCTTTGTTGTAGAGATACTTAATTTTGAAGGCTTTTTCACTGATCACCCTGTATTTGAATACTTTCAGCACATTGAAAAATATTTCAATATCAAGTTTATTTCCAGTTAATTATATATTAACGTCCTGTTTTAAAGCAACACTATGGCCTCTGCACTGTAGAGAAAAAAAATAACTCAGATGATCAAGAAATTAGATGTTTCTTGACGTCTAAGAGCTCTTAAAAATTCCA